>JAJAGP010003274.1:0-69277 GCA_025084515.1 Ancistrus triradiatus | reverse complement strand
ATTCAAGTGAATGGGACGTTTTTTCACACAAATGCGAGTGTAGCGTGCGAATGCAACAACATTTCTCTTAGCTATCGACAAGCACACTTCTCCGGAACATGCCGGATGTTTTGGTGTTTGTCCCGTGTCGATATCTCGAAAACTGTAAAAAAGATAACATCGTACAGAAGTGCCACAGGCTGATTACACTGATGCAGTAATTCATGGTAAACAAGCTCCAACCAAATGCTGAGTGTACAAATTACAGTACTTGTAAGAAGTTGGACATTTCTGTATTTTGCTTTCTTTTCTGTTTGATCACCTGAAATATTCTAATAATTTGAGATACTGGATTTCTGGATTTTCTTGAAATACAAGCCATTTTGGTTAAGTAAAACAACAAAGAGCTTTAAAAACAGCATGTCACTTTAAAAGTAATGAATATAAAATATATTAAATCCCACTTTTGCTCACTTTGGCTCACAGTGAGCATTTAGTATCTGCACTAAATATTGACTGATGCATCTTTAAAAGCAAACAGAAAAGAAAAAGCAAATGGTGTACTACAGCATTAACAACAAAGAACTTTCCATTTATCTGTTAGTTCAGTCTCTTTGTTGCTGTATAAAGGACATGTGTGTCCAAGTGTGGGTATTCACTTTAGAGAAAAGTGACTACTGCAGAAATTTAACACAGAAAAAGCCTGTTTTATTGACGTATTTATCACTCCATTTAACAAGACATCTGAAACGCTTACGTTAGTCAGCTAGCTAACGGCCATCTAGACATCGTCAACAAAACGTTATTATTAATAACAGTGGATCTAACATTCAATTAACAACGCAACATCACTGAAACATCACTGTCTAAACGTATCATTATTCACAAACAAATATTATGAATGATTCACTTAAAGCTGCCGTATTCCTTTCTCTTCTTCAATCAAGGTCAACACATGCTACGCATTTCCAGTTTCTGTTTGTAGTGCTGATGTCATGAATAGTCTGGCAGTGCAAGTGGGGCTGAGAGTGCATATGTTTGCAGTCAGACCCCTCTCGTCCCCTGCCTGAGTCGTGTCGAGCGACTGGCGCAGCAGAGAAAGCATAATAATATCAGGCAAAACGCAAGACCGAATGTTTCACAAGTACGTGAGCATTTCAAAAAGAATAAAACAACAAAACGAGTTCACTGCAAAGCACAGCTCTCATTTTATAGCAGCAGATGCATGAACATCTAAACCGAAAGCACTCTGTGATGTCTAATGTTACTCCGTGTTGGCATGTTTTTGCCAGTTCTTAGCGTTTTAACCAGCTACTGTTAGTATAATAATGTTTCTTAGTTTACCTGCTGAAAAACAAGGTCTCATTAGAGTGACCAGACTTTTCATAATGAAATACAGGACGTTGTGTGCACAGTATTGTGAACTTTGCTCATGCCATTCTTCATCAAACACCCAACTCAGCACAGCTACATTACCAGCCCTAATAATGTCTGTTTACCTGTCAATACTTGAATATGAACAATGAGTTGCGACCCAAGCGACTCCCGCCCACTCATTCAACACAGAAGTACCACAGTAACTTTCTGCATCCCTGTACATTTTTAGAGATACATAGCACGGCATACACTACATACACACACTCCACACTTACGGTTTCTTTGTGCTTTTTTTTTTTTTTTTTTTTTTTAATATGTTGATTCAATTCGTTGAGACTTCCGTGCGAAAATAAACTCAGCTCCAGGTACCTGGCAAACCACTCGCAGCATATGCTTTCTCAGAGAATTTTATTTTTGAAGCTGGTCATTAAACGTACAGCATCTCAGCAGTACGTCAGCCATAGAGAATTTAGGGCATTAAGTCAAGTCGGTGAAGGGCGGTTGATAATTGGTTGAATTATATTCATTTACGAAATCAACAATCGTGATTGGTAATTTTTTGGTTACAGTAACTTGTGAAATAATTGGTATATTGAATAAACACAAGCATTTGCATAATTCTCTGCTATATTCCTTACAGTATAAATGTCATTTTCATTGACATTTTTCATGCATGCAAGTAATGATGAAGCAATTGAGAAAAACCCTTTGTTATTTGAATGGAAGCATTGTAGAAATCAAAATGGAGCATTATAAATGGTCTTAAAAAATTATGAGCCGGTTTGAAAGCGTCAGTGTCATCAGTTACATCAACCAATCGTGGCTGCGAGTGACAATGACAGCTCACACATCACTGAAACAACAATTAAGGTATTACCGTATATGGTACATATCGTACACCCCTATTTCAAACCCTGAAAACAATTTCAGTATTTAAGTATTTTTCAATCCTTCAAGCATCAGTATGAACCCTATAACCTGGAACAAAAAAAATTATTCTCTCGAGTCCTGTCAGTGCCATGTAGATCAAGAATTAACATACATTTCGGAAGATTTCATTAAATTACATCCATCACTAATAGGTTATGCAAGGTGCTTAATCAAGATTAAATTAATTTGGGCTTAGGAAGAAATAATAATTAAAAAAGAAAACTCACCATATGGCCAAGTTTGATAGCTGTGTGCGAAGCATAGTCTTCCACCAGTGAATGGTAGTGGGTGGAGAACAGGGTTCGACAGCGGATTCTCTCCGACAGCTCTTTTACCACTGCACTTGCTATTGCTGTGCCATCATAGGTGGCTGTACCCCTGCCTATAGCCAGTTACACAAAAATAGGCCTCAGATGACATCATGAGATGAACATTAATGGTGTTGAATGTAAAACACAAGAGTATAAGAGTGCAATCACACAGCTGTGAGCTTTACCCAGTTCATCCAGAAGAACAAGCGAATGGATGGTTCCATGGAGAAGGATTACTGGCTGTCTCACTGAGTTCCACAAAGAAAGTACTCTCTCCTAAAAGGACCGACAAGGTGTGTATAGGTATGGGACCACCATCTAAGGTGCATCAAGTATTTCTCGACACCTTAAACACTGCCCTTTTTTATATAAAGGAAATACTAACCCTAGAAATTTGGCTACGATCTCTTCCCGGTAGTGAACAAACTTACCAGACATGATGCGATCTGAGGCACCGAGGCGAGTGAATACTCTGTCTACTGGAGTGAGGCACAGGCTTTCAGCAGGCACGTAGCAGCCCAACTGAGCCAAGATCACTGCAAGGCCACACTACAACAAATCAAGTACATTCCCAGCATTGTAATGTAATGATAAACATGACGAAGCAAAATAAAACAGGACAATTCTATTTCACGTGAACTGAAATTACTTTGATTTCTACATCTGCTGATCATGACAATGTAGCTTACAGCTTTCACATATAAATGACTGATTCATTATCCATACTGATACTAGTGAGGGGCAAGATTACATTTTACATCTATAAAATATTCAAACTTCCTCGCATCAGATATCTGATAAATTGATCTGAAACAACCCAGAAAAGTAAATAGGAAAACTGCTAAAGTTTTTAGCATTGTTACCATTTAAAAATTATTTATTTAGTTTTCAGTACTAGGTTTCATGCTCACCTGTCTCATTAAGGTGGACTTGCCTCCCATGTTTGGCCCTGTCACAAGTACACATGGAGCTAATGCTTTCTTTGCATCTTCGCTCTCGTCATTCCCACTGCCAGGACAACCAATAAATATGTCATTGGGAATGAAGTCGTCACCAAAGAATGTGCTGGTAACACAGGGATGCCGGGATCCTCTGAGGTCCAGTAAAGGAGATGTCTTTGGGCTGTTATCTGGTAGAAGTATCTCTGGTCGTGCCATTGGCCCATCAACACTCTGGCTATACCGGGACAAACTCAACAACACATCTGCAACAGTTTGAAGAACACCAATTATTAACAGTTGTAGTTTAGAATCTAGTACAGTATTCACATGAATTGTTTGTTACTAAAGGGATGCAGCGAAGCTGAACTCCCCTTAGCAAAATTATATAACTTTATATAGAAACTTTATATCAGATACCTTTGCACAGAGAATAAGGACACCAAGACCTTTTGTTCACACAAACACAGAGAATTAGCTGCTATTTGTGAAGGTTAACTAATATACTGGTCCTTCTAAAAAAATAAATTAGCATATTGTGATATAAAGTTAATTCTTTTCCGTAATGTAATGGATAAAAAAATTAAACTTTCGTTAATATTTTAGACTTCACTGCACACCAACTGAATATTTCAAGGTCTTTTATTGTTTTAATACTGATGATTTTGGCATACAGCCCTCATGAAAACCCAAAAAAATTCCTATCTCCACAAAAAATTAGCATATCATGAAAAGGTTTCTCTAAACGAGCTATTACCCTAATCATCTGAATCAAACGAATTAACTCTAAACACCTGCAAAAAGATTTCCTGAGGCTTTTGAAAACTCCCAGCCTGGGTTTCATTACTCAAAAAACGCAATCATGGGTTAAAACTGCCAACCTGACTGATTGTCCAGGGGGAAGGCCATCATTTTTTACACCCTCAAAAGCAAGTTTTTTTCTGAACGAATAGGCTGTTCCCAGAGTGCTGTTATCAAGGCCACCTTCAGTGGGAAGTCTGTGGGAAGGGACAAAAACAAAAACAAACGGTTGTGGGAAGGAAAAAGTGTGGCAAAGAAACACGCTGCAACAACGAGAAGAGGTGAACCGGGACCCCTGAAGAGGATTTGGGGGAAGGAAAGGGCCGATTTTCCAGAGCCACCGTGCACAGGCGTTGTGCAGGGAAAATGGGCCTACAGGTGCCGCATTCCCCAGGTTCAAGCCACTTTTTGGAACAAGAATCGGCGGCAGAAGCGCTCTGAACCTGGGCTATACAGATGAGCAGCACTGGACTGTTGCTCAGTGTGTCTCCAAAGTACTTTTTTCGGATGAAAGCAAAATTTTGGGGCATGTCATTCAGAATATCAAGGGTTGCCAGAGTCTGGGAGGAAGGATGTCGGGAGAAGGAAAATGCCAAAAATGTTTGAAGTCCAGTGTCAAGTAACCCACAGTCAGTGATGGTCCTGGGGTGGTGCCATGTCAGATGTGCTGGTGTGGTCCACTGTGTTTTATCGAAGGGGCAGAGTCAATGCATCTAGCTATCAGAGATTTTGGAGCACTCATGCTTCCATCTGCTTGAAGAGCTTTATGAGAGATGAAGAGTCATTTTTTTCAGCCACGACCCTGGCACCTGCTCACAGTGCCAAAAACCACTGGCGGTAAATGGTTTACTGACTGACATGGTATTACTAGTGCTCAATTGGCCTTGCCAAACTCGCCTGACCTGAAACCCTCGGATAGAGAAACTCTGGGATATTGTGAAAGGAGAAAAGTGAAGAGACGCAAGACCCCAACACTAGTCTGGATGAGCTTTAAGGCCCGCTTATCGAAGCATCCTTGGTCTCCATAACACCTTTTTTGTCAGCAAGGCCACAGCGCTGATTTGCCTCCATTTGCCAGCCGCATTGAAGCAGTCATTTTTGCAAAAAAGGATTCCCGGGGAACCAAGTATTGAGTGCATAAATGAACATAATAATCTGAAGGTTGGACTTTTTTTTGTATTAAAAACACTTTTCTTTTATTTGTCGGATGAAATACGCTAATTTTGTGAGATGTATGCCAAAAATAATCAGTTATTGAAACAATAAAAGGGACTTGAAAATATTTCAGTTGGTGTGCAATGAATCTAAGAAAATATATGAAAGTTTTAAATTTTTTATCATTACATTACGGAAAAAAAGAATCAAAACTTTATCACAATATGCTAATTTTTTGAGAGGACCAGTTTTATTGTTGGGGGGGGTTGTTCAGAAGATGTGTGACGCCCCAGTCTAAAGGAGTAGGAAAACATTGTTAAAACGGAGAAAGGGAAAGAAAAGGGAAAACAGCCAAAAACACACCCATCACCACCACACAACACTCTGAACAGAGCACAGTCTACAGTACTGTGCAAAAAAAGTCCTCAGGCCATCAAAGGCCACCATTAGATTGTTGCTTCAGCTATGTATGTGTGTATACACAATTCTCATTGTCTTTATTGGAATACAACCTGAAAATATAGAAAATTTGAATGCAGTATTAAAAAACTGAAAAATGCATAAGAAAAAAAGCTTTTATAGGCTACAGTAGCAGGAATTTACAGTGACCTCTCCTTACATTTGAGCAATACCAACATCTGGCAGCTTTACCACGATGTCAAGTTGACTCCTCTACAGTCAACTTCATCAGGAATGGTCTTTTTGGAACAGTAGCAGTCAAGAAAATACTTTTGGGGAGGTCTCACTAAATACTGAAGAAGCCATTTTGTTCTGAATTTTTAATTTCATGTACATATTTTCTATTTCCAATTGTACTTTCTATTCATGTCTATATTTTCTATTAGTAATCTTAAAAAATAGACTGAGAAATAATATGGTCATTATACCACTGCTAAAACAACAACTCTAAAAAATAAAATAAAATAAAAATTAAAATAAAAAATAAAAAAACCTCTACTCTTACCTAGTATAGCCATGCACTCCACAGAAGTCTGCCAGTCCCTGTAGTTTTTATCAAAATTGTAGAAAAGTCTCCTCATGCAATCTTTCAGTGCTGCATCCCTTTTGTCTTCCCAGCTCTGCAACTCTGCAAAGCAGCGCTCAATCTCTTTCGTGGAATATCGTTTCCAGCCTTTCTTTGTGGACCTCAATTCATATTCCTCCGGTATACTTCTATCAGAAATGCTGTCTGGAACCTCCATTTGATAGCGGTTCCGCCCAGTGCCCCAATAAGACAGAGTTCTGCAGCCAAGTCTCTTCTTCTGTCGATCCAAGTAGTCCTGCAGATTTCTCTCAGAGTCCTTGATTCCGCCAAGGGCCTGATCATACTCTGGATCAAACCCAACCTTGGGCGAGATCACTCCAGTTGTACGAGCTTTTTGATGATCAAAAGCAGTGTCCCAGCGGTTGAGCTCAGGCGTGAGGTCAGGAAACAGCCCCTCCTTACTATTAGTTTTGAGGACCACCACTTGTCTGAGCAATTTAGATTGGAATTTATCTGAGACAGATTCCATAACAGACACTATTTCCTTCATGGCCTTGAACCCCTCCAGTGCAGAAAGAAAGTCAGCAATCTTGCGTTTGCTATAAACAATCTCTTCATAAAGAATGGCCCTGCTGTCTGGGTGGTCCGGACCCTTTAGAGGTGTACCCATACTATGGATTTTACTGAGAAGCCTTTCAAGATCTGGAAGTTTCTTCAGGGCTTCAGTAGCCTCAGTAGCTTGTGCTGAGGCACCAATTAGGTCTTCGATGGCATCCAACCTATCCTTAATGGACCTCGGGTTACAAAGTGGAGCACACAGCCATTGTTTTAAAAGTCTTTTTCCAAAAGGAGTGCAACAGGTGTCTAATCGCTCAAGTAAAGTACCTTCAAGGCCTCCAGTTAAACTATTCTGGAGGATTTCTAGGTTGGCCAGTGTGACTCCATCCAGGACCATACGCTGGCGAGTTTGGACAAAGAAAGAAGCATCTTCAGACTGCTCCAGCTTCACATCCACTGGGACATATTCTTCAAAGTTGGCCAGGGAGAGAAGCTCCTTGTCTACTAGACATTTCTTAAGGTAGAATATGCACCCACCCAGTGCAGAGAGTGCCAGTTCATATCCTTCTTTAGGAGTGAGACCCAGTGAATCACTTTCAGAAGTCATGGCTTTTAAAACACTGGGGAGAGCTGATCGCTCCGAATCAACACTTGCCTCTTTACTTTCTTTGAAGTAATCTTCATCTGCTAGAGCCTTAAGGGTTTTCTGGGCATCCCAAAATTGTGAGCCAGCATTGAGAACCTCATGCATTGCTGAGGACAGAGCAGTCTTTAACACTTTCAGGGTTTCAGCTGATGGGTTGCCCTTCTCAAAGAGCACCTGAGCTGGCAAATAATGGGCAATTAACGTACGTATGCGTGAACAGTGACGGTCATCTTTGAACTGGCCTACATAAAAGTGACCCACAGAAGTGTCAATAAAGCAGACACCGTAGATGTGCCCAAGGCCTGAGTTTTCATCTTGAATCTTTTCTTTTACACTCAGCAAGTACCTGCTTTGGGCCTCAGAGGGTGCACCATCAAGAACACTGTAAGTCTGGGTGCCCCGTGTGATTACTCTACATACCTCTCGACGAACTACGCGGTCAAATTTAGTAGGACGCACCATAGCCTTGCACCGTGCTTCCATCATTTCAGGAGTCTCAGTCTGTTCCACACGTGCCACTTTGAAACCCTTTTGTACAAGAACATCAGAGAAACGCCCAAAGCCTATCTCAGGGAAACCAGAATGTGCCCAGGTACCTTTCATGAAGGTAAGTCCCAAATTATGAACACCAATTACAGCATCCATGTGGTACAGCTCATAAAATTTCCCTACTTTATAGAAAAGCACTATATCAAACATCTCCGATTTAAGCTGCCACCAGCGGCGCATACCAGGTGTAACTTTGTTAAGATATTCTTCAGGCACATAAAGTGTGGTTGGGTCATAGTCATCATCTGACTGGCGCCTGCGCCGAGCATCCTTTCTCTTGCCATCCTGCAACCAATCGAGTTTTTCATGGTCCCACAGTGCAGTGCCTTCAATGCTTCCTGCTCCACTGCTCTGACTCTCAAAGCTATCCGGAGCAGAGAAAGCTGACAGACGTGATTTTGCGTCAGCTGCAAGAGAAGGTAGGCTTACAGGAGTGCTCTTGTTCGTATCTGAGAGTGTTTTTTTTGCTTTTGCAGACTTCTCTGCTATACGCTTCCGTTTTACAGGTTTCACAGGACTATCTGGTTCTGATTCAGGCATACTCTCCTCTTGCTCCTCAACACCACTGCTGACTCATCTTCATCCTCACTGCTACTTCCTCCCACATCAGGTCTGAACTCCTCATCGGAGCCATCACTATCGGAGGCAACTACAATACGCCTGCGTTTGGGCTTCTGAGCACACTCTGCTGCAGCACGTGATGAACGGCGGGAAGGCTTCACCCTTTGAACCTCCTCTTCTGACAACTCTTCATCTGATGGTGTTGACTTTTCAACCTACCAAAATGTAATTTTACATACAGGGGAAAAAAAACGTAAACAATGTGCTATGAATTAGGGCTGGGTTTTAAGCAATGAAATAAATAGGTTGCTTATTTGTTCTAAAATTATGACCTAAAAATATGCACTGCCCCACTTAATTTAATTACGTTTCATTTAATTATTTCAAACACATGTACTAGAAAAAAAAAAAACAACTGCTGCTATATGAATATGGTGTTTCAAATGGGAATGATTTTCATAAAATAAAATGGGGGTTGGTAGAAGAGAGAATCGAGTAGCGTGTGAGGAGCACAGACTCCAATTTTTTCTCCAATTGTTTCAGACCAGTTGGAGCACATCATATATGTTTGATTTCATCTGCTAGAGTCTTAAGGCTTTTCTGGGCATCCCAAAATTGTGAGCCAGCATTGAGAACCTCATGCATTGCTGAGGACAGAGCAGTCTTTAACACTTTCAGGGTCTCAGCTGATGGGTTGCCCTTCTCAAAGAGCACCTGAGCTGGCAAATAATGGGCAATTAACGTACGTATGCGTGAACAGTGACGGTCATCTTTGAACTGGCCTACATAAAAGTGACCCACAGAAAAGTCAATAAAGCAGACACCGTAGATGTGCCCAAGGCCTGAGTTTTCATCTTGTATCTTTTCTTTTACACTCAGCAAGTACCTGCTTTGGGCCTCAGAGGGTGCACCATCAAGAACACTGCAAGTCTGGATGCCCCGTGTGATTACTCTACATACCTCTCGACAAACTACGGGGTCAAATTTAGTACGCACCATAGCCTTGCACCGCGCTTCCATCATTCCATGTTTGATTTTTTTTATTGACCCAGCTCTAAGCATAATCTAGTACTGCATACTGGTCATCAGCCAATGAAAACTGAGCATGAAATGATCCTGTGTTTACTTTCCGTGCTCAAATGCGTCATTCACAATATCAATGGTCCTCTATAATGGAGGACAAGTTAACCGAGTTGTGGCAGGAGCAAGAGTGCCTGTACAGTGATGCTTGAAAGTTTGTGAACCCTTTAGAATTTTCTACATTTCTGCATAAAAATGACCTAAAACATGACCAGATTTTCACACAAGTCCTAAAAGTAGATAAAGAGAACCCCCCCATGCAGCAATAACTACAACTAAACATTTCCCGTAACTGTTGATCAGTCCTGCACACCGGCTAGGAGGAATTTTAGCCCATTCCTCTGTACAGAACAGCTTCAACTCTGGGATGTTGGTGGGTTTTCTCACATTAACTGCTCACTTCAGGTCCTTCCACAACATTTCGATTGGATTAAGGTCAGTACTTTGACTTACCCATTCCAAAACATTAACTTTGTCCTACTTTAACCATTCGTTCATAGAATGACTTGTGTGCTTAGGGTCATTGTCTTGCTGCATGACCCACCTTCTCTTCAGATTCAGTTCATGGACAGATGTCCTGATGTTTTTCTTTAGAATTCTCTGATATAATTCAGAACTCATTGTTCCATCAATGAGGGCAAGCCATCCTGGCCCAAATGCAGCAAAACTCAGAAATTTCGTTTGTTTGTGCCATGATACACTTCCACAAACATGTGTTGTGAAGAGAAGACTTTGATGGATCCCTGTTCTTTAAATAAAACAGGGTGCCCACTCACACCTGATTGTCATCCCATTGACTGAAAACACCTGACTAATTTCACCTTCAAATTAACTGCTAATCCTAGAGGTTCACACACTTTTGCCACTCACTAATATGTAATATTGGATCATTTTCCTCAATAAATAAATGACCAAGTATATTTTTGTCTCATTTGTTTAACTGGGTCCTCTTCAAATACTTTAGGACTTTAGGAATCTGTTGTTGTTTTAGGTCATATTTATGCAGAATATAGAAAACTACCACAACCACACAGATAAAAGCTTTCTGAAGCCTTGACAGTTGGGTTAAATACTAGATTGCTACCTGACTGCTACTATTACTGTATCTAGTGCTGGCTATATTATATTTGTGTGTGGGGGGAAAAACGTGTAAAATGACAGACATACTACACATATGCCTGCATTAATAGTTATTGCTATAATTGTGTCCATGTGTGTGAAAGCACCTGTACCTCCACATTTACTCTGGGTCTCCTAGGTAACGTGAGACTTGTGTACTGGGGTGTGTTCTTTTCAGCGGCAGGTTGAAGTCGTGTAGTGTGTTAAGCCTAGTCGTTTAGTGTGCTATGGACATTTTTCTTGTTCACCATAAAAATCAGCGAAACTCAGAGGGGGTGTGAGATACCCAGTCTGTTTATAATCTGCTATGACTTTAAAAGTCATGTAGTGTACCCAAGGCTGTATGCTTGTTCCTGTCTACACTGCATCCCTGCTTCAACTGCCTTTGTGCATCAAAGACACAAAATCACTGTACTCACTGACGTAGGGGTGAGCAAAATTTTCTGAAAGCATATCCATTTTGTGTTCAAAAGGCTGCATTTAAAAATTAAATACATGAGTATGTTCCATGTTTTAAAAAAAGATACTAAAACCTTTTTAAAAAATAAGACAAACATTAAGCATTAAATAAGATTATAGACATTACGAGTCCCATTTAATTTGTCAGCATGGTGAAAATGTGTTAAAAATATAAGACACTGACAGCAGATGAGAGCAGTGGTTGTGTCCGTTTTTCTACAATGTGATTTCCTGGATTTTTTTCCCTCATTTTGTCCCTCATAGTTGAATTGTACCTATGATGAAAATTACAGATCTCTCTCATTTTTCTAAATAGGAGAAGTTGCACAATCACTGGGTGACTAAATACTTTTTTGCCCCACTGTGTAGTAGATTTTAAGATATATATATATATATATATATATATATATATATATATATGTATATATATATATATATATATATATATATATACATACATATACCCTCTCTGAATACGTATGATGGGTCTATCTGAGACCAATTACAAATAACTATGGCCTTAACATGAACAAAGGCATGTCTAAGTTATTCTCATTGTACATTATTGCTGGATAAATACCTAAAAAAAAAAAAAAAACAATAAACCAATGTGTTGGTAATTTAAACATCACAATAACCTATTACATCACCTCAAATATAATGATATTTATTATTCAACTTAATTTTCATCCCACTGCTAATTACCTCCATCTTTTCTTCATCATCTTCCTCATCTGACACATCCATGCACAAGGGTACCTTTAGTCTCTGCTCTGGACTGTCATGTAGTACAGCATCTGCCAGCGTCATTGCTTTGCGAATTACAGGCTTACCACTGAAGAACATACCACCTGTTTTGGCATCAACACTGTCTGAACCTGCAAGACAATACCAAAATGCAGACAATGTTGAATTGGTCTGGTTAGCGCCAGTATTCTTCACGAGACTACAATTTGAACAACCTCGCCTCACCTTTATATTCTCGAACGTCCTTTGTTCTGACCCAGCCCCTCGTTGGCGGCTCATCAAAGAAATGGACATGCACTCTGTGATCCTGGCCTCTAACCCTCATCTGCTGTCTACTCATGGGATGGGGCACAATCATGCCGGGCCACCATGGGTGGCCTTCTAATTTCACCCACACCAGATCACCCACTTGAAAAGGGAATGAAGTGCTGAAAAATATTTCCAGTGGACCAAATGTAAGATGAAAGAAAGTGATAAAATGGGGTCAATCATTATTCTAGCAAATTAACGAGTCATTATCCCATCAGACAGACTTCAGTCTAGTTTTAAGAAAATATCAATAGTATTCACTATGCAAAAGAAAAAGTGAGTCTCTTTTGCAGCATTGGTTACAAATAATTCAGTGCTTCAGGTATAAAGCATAAAACAACGTCCATGTGCGCTTAGCTTTCTGTGTAGCCTGAGAACATGGCGAGAGCCCTGCATCTGCCAGACCATCTAAAGCCTGTTATAACGCTCAATACAAAGCACGTTAGCTAGGTAATGTGGCAAAGCCTGGAAGCGAAAGTGTCACAAAGTTTAGGGTCATTAGATGCATAAAAAGTAACTATTAATTCTCTTCATTTCGATAAATAAGTTAACTTATCTAGTTACTGAACTAAGTCACAGCTTGCATTAGCTGCAAGCTAATTTTGAACATAATATACTCTCCCCAACCTCTGTTTTGTAGACACAGCCTTCTTGCCAAACATTTGCGCATTGGTAAGTTTTGCCGAAGTCGTCTTCTTGTTTTTGGCTGCATGTTTCGCTTCTTCCTTCGGGGAACTATTAGTCTTGGAAGAGGGCAAATCTGCTTCGGTCGGAGACGGACTAGATTTAGTTTTCGCGACCGGTGGCGGCGATTTGGTAAAGAAATTAAAAATCGAGCTTTGTTTAGCCATGGCTGGAAGCACAAATGTGAGTTCTCATATGGAGAACGAACAACATCCACATCCACCGCGTACAGACAAGTCTTCGCGGGAAACGGCTGCTAGGTGGAAGTGCAAAGAGCGTGGGGCGGGGCTAAGGACGTTAGAGGCGCGTGACTTCGCGTACGCCTGCGCAGATTGTTCATTGCATGATTTCAAATGTGTCAGAAATACACAGCCTTCTGCAAGGGTAGAGGATTAAGTGCTTCATATGGGATACTTTTTGGCAGATATTTAACTTTAATTGAATGTTTTAACTTAAACCCAACAAATACAACGTCACACAGTAGTTAGCAATGAACTCCTTATCCTTGCCTCTTTTTTCATACCTCTCTCACATCACTACTCTGCTCCAAACACTCTTTGCTCTCCTCTGCTCTTTTTAATTGTTCCTGAAACGACACACTGTACGGTTGTGGAAAGTAATTTTTCATATTCTGTGCTTCAATTTAGTTAGTCTTTTCCTTCTTTTCTTTTTATATACCCTTTCACTTACATTCATTCATTCATTCATTCCTGGCCATGGTTACAAGAAAGCCGGTGCTACCCGGGGGCACAGGGCACAAGGCAGGAACAACACTAGATCTATCACATTACACATGCACTCATACACAGACTCAAGGCACTTTGGAACACCAATTAACCAAACTTTCATGTCTTTGAAATGTAGGAGGAAACTGGAGTACCCAGAGTAAACCCACAGTCAGGATCGAACTGGGGACGCTGCACCTGTGAGGCGTACGCACCACTGTGCCACCCATTTCACTTACAGTGTTTTACAGCTGATTACAACTGGTTACATCCATTCACTCTTTCGGGCCTCTTCATACAACTCTCTTTACCAGCATGCAGTTGTGCACAATAGTTAATCTAACCCCTAAAATGCACTAAAAGCACCAAAACAGTTCATCAACATCTCAAAACCATCTCTGTCCACCAGAGCACTAGCAAATGTTCTTTCTCAAATAAAACACCCTATCAAAAATACCAGATAATGGTACACAATGTTTAAATTTGGAACATCTTGGGTTTTTTTCCATTTTATATTTTCTTTCTATTTTCTATTTCCACATTAGAAAACAGATTATAACATATTTCAACCCCATATCAGAAAATGTTGTGATGGTATGGAAAATGCAAATAAAAAAAAAAATATATATATATAGTGTTCCTTACATTTCCTTTGACTTTTTTTCATTACAGACAGTATGAACCCAAGATATTTCAGGTATTTTCTGGTCAACTTAATTTCATTTGTTAATAAACATCCATTCCTGCATTTCAGGCCAAATCATTCAGTGTTCCAATGTTTAATGTTTGCTATAGAGGAGGTTTCAGGTACCAGCAGATGAATGAGTTCAGGTGTTTAGGGATTGTTTTACATGGTACTGATGCCATATGGGAATGTACTATATTAATAGTATGTAACTATATACAGTATGTAATTTCATAACTGCAATTAGGGGTGGCACGTTGGCACATGTGGCATGTCGCCTCACAGCTCTGAGATCACCAGTTCGATCCCTACCCTGGACTCTGCCTGTGTGGAGTTTGCATGTCCTCCCCATATCCATGTGAGTTTACTCCAGGTGCTACTGTTTCCTCCCACATTCCAAAGACATGCATTAGGTTGACTCTAAATTGATCAATGACTAGTGTGTTGATACAACATTGTGTCTGTTGTGAATATAACCACTGATGCTGATGCAACATTAAATAAAACTAATAAACAAACAAACATAACTGCATTTCTAGACATTTCAGTGGCTGGAAAGCCAAAAAGGGTGGGAAAAATGAAAAGGTAACCGAGAACATGTCTTTTATTCCTGATAATAATTTGTATTTATGGGAAACTATGACATGTTTAAATGTTAGAATAGCAGTTTATCAAAGATTCATGTAATACATTTCTTTATTTCTGAAGTTGTTTTTGGATTTTGCTAAGTGAACACTGACATAAGCACAATAAGTTAATCAGTTGCTCTAGAAATTCTGCTTAGCCTTCGGTAACCATAGTTGGCAATGACATTTTAATATCAAAGCTTAATATCAACATGAACCATGAACACAAACATTAATCAGATAGCACTAAGAACTTCAGCATTTAAACAATTCCCAGTGTGAAGAGTAATTTTCACGTTTTTAGCTTTTTACATAACATCAAGCAAGTCAAACACTGCTCTTTTATCTTCTCTGGACTATGATAGTAGCAAAAGCAAAGCATCTTGTCTTCTGTCTTTCCCCTGTTTATCCTGGTCAGGGTCACGGGGGAGGGTCTGGAGCCTAACTTGGAATCCACTGGGCTCAGGCAGATGTACAACCCTATGTCCGAAAAAGTTGGGACGATATGAAAAATGCAATAAAAAAGTAATGTACATTACATTTACTTTGGCTTTAATTTGATTGCAGACAGGATGTGTAACGATGATGAAAGCCTTCAGCTTGCATCCATCTTGTTTAGCTCCCCCTGCTTTCTCCTTCCAACCCAGCAGGTGGGGCTGTAGCCACCTGCTGGCCTGTCTCCTATATATACCACGCTTCTTGTGCACTTCCTCTTCTGGCTTTATCACTCCATGGTTGTCCTTGGCTCCTTTCCTAATCGCCTCCATTCTGGTTTGTTTATTCTTCTTGGTCTTGTCTTATCCCTTTGTGTCTTTATCTCTCTTCCTTGGTGTCCTTTGTATTTATAGTTGTTCTAGGTTTAAGTTGTATGATGTTTTAGTAGCCCTGTTGTTGTGTTCAGTTAGACTTTCTTGTTTGTTAGCCTTGTTAGCTTGTCCCCTGTGTTAGATGTTTGTTGTGTTAGTTATCATTCTTGGTATGTGTTTGTGTTGTTTGTTTGTATTAATCACAATGTTCACTGTAAATAAACCTTCACCACTTGCACCTAGGTCCATCTCCCTTGCCCCTACTTGCCCCGTTCGTGACAGAAAGCCAGACCTTAAAAAGGACGTAGCAAGTGTGTCCCAAGTTCTCCGAAGTATGTGGTCTGACTCTTCAGATGATGAGTACCTGGAGAGTCAACTCAAATGGGAGTACCAGCCTCCCGTAACTCAGCTCAGCCTGGACTCTGACATGGCGATTTCCTGTCCACCCGGACAGCGGACTCTCTCGGGCAGACAGGAAGCGCCGTTGTAAGGACCACCTCAGCACTGGTGTCCACACCGGCTACCTCGACGGCGGAACCCACGCTCACTAGCGCCACACCCGCATCTCTATACTCTGCCCACCAGCCCCGGTCACAGCTTGCCAGCCATGTGCTGGATCCTCCTTTTGCCAGCTGCTCGAGGGGCTTGGTTTTCTCAAGGGTCAAGTCTGTCTCCATGCTCAATGGGTCCCCAGAGATCTCTGCTTCTGTCAAACCACAGAAGAGTCCAGCACTTCGGGCCAGGGTTGAGGTCCAGCAGGTTCTCCAAGGGGTCTCAAGAGCTCTGGAAATTGCCAAGGGCAGGGTGGTGTTTGGCCAGCAGTTTTTGGTGGGGTCAGAGGTGGAGAAACCTGTCCTGGGGGTACTGGGAGTGCTGGGAATGGCTCACTCTGCGGTTTCTCGAAGTCTGGAGATCTTGGGTCGTCTCACCCTCCAAACTTCCAGAGGCTGTCAGCTTCAGAGAGGTCATTCAAATGGTCGTCAGCTCTAGAGAGGCTCTTCTAAGAGGCCGTCAGCTCCAGTGAGACCCTTCCAGAGGAGGTCCAGAACGCATCACCAGCCTCTGAGCTGGAGTCGTACCCTCCGTCCGGCCTCCCACCACCCACCCGGGTTTGTGACGAGGACTTCACTCGTCAGCAACTCACCACTGACCCCGCTTGTCAGCAGCCCGACGGCGACCCCGCTCGCCAGCCGCACGACAGCGACCCCTGCCCAGATCTACGCTGTCCCTGGGGCTCCCACAGACTCCAGGTCATGCACCGCACCCCCCTGGTGGAGGACACTCCCCGAGGGTGTATTCAGTACCTCGGGTGGTTCCTGTGGCGCTGCCTGCTGCTACCAGAACTTTTTTGCGTGGGACCAGTTGGCCCTTTGATGGGGTGTGGGCAGGGTACCCTAGGACCCCCTTGGACAACATTACCCCATGGTCCAGAACTGTGCCTGTGTGGCCTGCAAGTCCAGCCGCTTGGTCCTCCTAATTGTCTCCTGTTTTGTTTAATCTTGTGTCTATCCCTCCTTTGTTCGTGCCTCCTGCTTTGTTCTCGTCTGTGTTTTGCTCTGTTCCCTTGGGTTAGTCTGGGTCTTTCCTGTTTCCTAGCTTTCTTTTTTTTTCCCTGTCCTTTGAGCTTTAGAGACGTGCCTTTAGAGGGGGGGTTATGCTTCAGCTTGCATCCATCTTGTTTAGCTCTCCCTGCTTTCTCCTTCCAACCCAGCAGGTGGGGCTGTAGCCACCTGCTGGACTGTCTCCTACATTGTTCTAGGATTAAGTTGTATGTTGTATTAGTAGCCCTGTTGTTGTGTTCAGTTAGCCTTCCTTGTTTGTTAGACTTGTTAGCTTGTCCCCTGTGTTAGATGTTTGTTGTGTTAGTTATCATTCTTGGTTTGTGTTTGTGTTGTTTGTTTGTATTATTCACAATGTTCACTGTAAATAAACCTTCACCACTTGCACCTAGGTCCATCTCCCTTGCCCCCTTGCTCGTTCGTTTTTTTCTGCTCAACTTCATTTAGTTTGTTAATAAACATTGTTTTCAGACCTGCAACAAATTCCAAAAAAAGTTGGGAGGTGGCAATTTAGTAATGAGTTATAATAATAATAATAATAATTATTATTATTATTATTATTATTATTATTATTATAATAATATTGTATATTAATACAATAATACTATTAATAATAATACTGTCTGCAATGATATAAAAGGCAAAGTGCATGTAAGGAACACTGTGTTTTTTTTATATTTGCATTTTCCATACCGTCTCAACTTTTTCTGGTTTGGGGTTGTAATTCCCGTTTATCTGATCATTTATCTCTGTGTTCGCTTTGTGTCCTCCTGAGTTGGTTCTAAGACCGATAATATGTAGGTTCGTGTTTACTTTCGAGCACAAACCCTAACATCTGGTCCAAAGTCCAGTGCCTTGCCTTAACTGCTGTGCCACCACAGAGTAGACTCTCGACACTTGAATGTATATCAGTACAGTGGTACCTGAGTTCTCTCATTAATTATTTTCAGGAGGCTTGTTGAGAACCAAAAACGATGAGTACTGAGCAAATATTTCCCATTAGAACTAATGTAAATTTAATTAATCCATTCCAGACCCCCAGAAAATCCACACTATATAAGGCATTACATGCATTAATATAGCTGTATTGTACAGGTGCTCCCTTATTTGCAAAAGGGATATGTTTAGACAAATCCAAAATTTAAATGGGTCATGAACCAGTAATCATGATTTTAATGAGTGTTTGGTAGAGCGGTCTATACTGTATAATAGCGGAGATATGGAAAGGGTCTTATGATAAGTAATGATAAGTAAGTTAATGTTTAAAACACTTGCATTAACCTAAGTTAGCCAAAATCTTTAACACAAAGCTTATATTATAATAAATTGTTGAAAATTTTCATGTAATTTAGTGCGTAATGGATTGAGCAAAACAAAACACTTATTGTATTGGCTCTTTTAAACTAACTTTTTAGGACCCATACACTAATAATACAGTACTGTCGATGTAAAAATGAAGAAATACACAATAAAAATAGCATAGATCTGAACGGATGGCTTTGAATCACTGTGTGCTGAATCATGACTTAGGAATCATGAATCAAGTTTCAGCTGAAACGAGGCACGCGGCTTGACTCATACAAGTTTAAGCAAGTGCGCTGGCTACTGAGCAAACAACGAGAATCGAGACAAGCTTTTCTAGTCAAAATACCTAACAGCTAGCACTTATTTTTTATCGGACAGGCAAAGGATGAAAAGGAAACCTGGTGGTGGAACGAGGAAGTGCAGGAGGTTATTCAGAGAAAGAGGTCAGCAAAGAAGAAATGGGACAGGGACATGACTAATGAGAGTAGGCAGGAGTACAAGGAGATGCGGCAAAGGGCAAAGAGGGAGGTAGCAAAGGCCAAGTAGAAGGCTACGATGAGTTATATATGAAAGGTTAGACAGTAAAGGAAGGAGAGAAGGAGTTGTATCTGCTGGCGAGGACAGAGGAGGATAGAAAGCTGTGCAAGGAACAAAAAACAGCATGTCCAGGGAGATCAAGGATAGAAATGGGAAATGTACTGACAGGGGAGGAGAGGTGAGGGAAAGATGGAAAGAATATTTTGTAGGAGTTTGAGACATGTAAGAAACTGAAAGGGAAAGAAGGCTGGATGGTGTAGAAATTGTGGTGGGAACAGGATGTTCGCAAAGATTAGCGAGGAAGAATGTGAGGAAAGCTTTGGAAAAGGATGAAGAACGGAAAGGCAGTGGGAATGGTTGTTAGGACACACGAGCGCTGGAAAAAAACAGGATTGGACAAAACAGGGGAGTAGCAAAAGATTTTAGCGAGGAAAAGAAGTGAGGGGAAGCTTGGAAAAAGGATTGAAGAACGGAAAGGGGGGGCAGTGGGGGAACCTGATGAACATATTCGGTTTGAGGTTATGGAAAAAAGTCTAGGAGAGCTGGGAGTGGAGTTTTTTTGACTAGATTATTCAATGGAATTCTGGTGGGAATGAGAGTATGCCGGAGGAAAATGGAGGAAAAAGGTTACTCCGTACGATTTTTTAAAGTAGAAGGGTGATGTTACACGAGTTGTTGGCTCTTACATGGGGGCATAAAGTTGATGAGCCAGCCACACAAATTAAGATTTTGGGAGAGAGTTGTGGAAGCTAGGCTCAGACAGGATGTGAACCCAGTGTGTGAAACACCAGTATGGTTTCCTGCCCAAGGGAAGAAGCACCATGGATTGCGATTTTTTGCTTTGAGACTGGCTTGATGGAGAAGTATAGAGATGGTCAGGAAAAGAGCTCTACACTGCGTCTTTGTGGATTTGGAGAAAGCTTATGACAGGGTGCCAAGGCAGGAACTGTGGTGGTGTATGAGGAAGTCTCGAGTGGCTGAAAAGTTACGTTAGATTAGTGCAGGACATGTATGAGAACAGCGTGACCAAGGGCGGTGAGATGTGCTGTAGGAGTGGACAGATAGCTTCAAGGTAGAGGTGGGACTGCATCAAGGATCGGCCCTGAGTCCCCTTCTTAATTATTTGCTCTGGTGATGGACAGACTAATAATAGATGAGGGTCAGACAGGGGAGTCGCCGTGGACTATGATGTTTGCAAGACCGAAACCTGTGATCTGTTAGTGAGAAACAGGGAACAGGTTAGAAGAGGAACGTGGAGAGGTGGAGGTATAATCTGGAAAGGGGGAGAGGAATGAAAAGTCAACTGTAGTAAGACAGAATACATGTGTGTAAATGAAAGGGAGGCAGGTGGAACAGTCAGGGACTACAGGGATCAGTGGTCAAAAAGGTAAAGGAGTTCAGGGTACTTGGGATCAACTGTCCCAGGGGGGGGTGAAAAAAAATGGGGTGAGTGTGGGAAAGGAGGTTAAAGAGAGAGAGTACAGGCAGATGGAGGTGGGTGGAGAAGAGTGTCACGGGAGTGCTGTGTGAACAAAAGGGTCGCAGCAAAAGTGAAAGGAAAGATTTATAAGAGAATAGTGAGACCAGCCTTGTTGTATGGCTTAGAGACAGTGGCACTGACAAAGAGACAGGAAGCAGAGCTGCAGGTGGCAGAACTTAAGATGTTGAGGTTTTCTTTAGCAGTGCCTAGGGTGGACAGGATTAGGAATGAGATCATCAGAGGAACAGCACAGGTTGGAAAATTGGGAGACAAAATTCGAGAGGGAAGACTGAGATGGTTTGGACATGTGCAGAGGAGGGACAATAGATATATTGGTAGGAGGATGTTGGCGATGGAGCTGCCAGGCAAGAGACGGAGAGGAAGACCAAAGAGGAGTTATTTGGTTGTGGTAAATGAAGATATGCAGGGAGTTGGGGTGAGAGCAGAGGACGTGGAGGACAGGGTGAGGTGGAAACGTTTAACTCGCTGTAGTGACCCCTGATAAAGGGAGAAGCCGAAAGAAGAAGAAAAAGAAGAAGGGAATCTTCTCTTGAACCAGACTACCAGACTACTAACAGCAGCCTGCTAAGGCATCATCAGACCCACTTTACCGGGGCATACACCCAGTAATGTTGCTGTGTCATTCTGAAATAACGGCAATAAAAAGTCAATTTCATCCTGGATTTCTGAGCAGTATTACAGGACATGCCACACAAATTCACTGCAGGCACCACATTTCTCATAATACCCCAGCATCTTTCCAAAAGCTTGAGCAGCTAATGCTTTTGGTCAAAGCCAGTTACTTAAGTTTTTCACATTTAAGTAAAGCGAAGACATTCATAAAGCAGGCATAGACATTAGATATTGTAGCATAAGCTAAATTAAAGCAATTAATTAAAAAGAAATTCTTTAGTGTTCTTTTGTATTTCATTTGTCATCCAAGTCACAGTAACACTCACTTTAGTGTTAAATCATTTAATTTGTTTAGTGTATAACAGGCTGATTTTTATGCGCAGTTGTTGCGCTATGACTGATTGACAAGTAACTAAACTCGGTTTGTGCCCCAGTACAGAAAGTAGTTCAGAAACGCCCCGGGTATCCAGTGTAGTACTGAGGCCATACACACGGACGTTCCTCATCATGCTGACGAGGCCAAACACAATAAGTAATACGTTAAATCATGGCTCCCTCTCATGTTGAGAGTGTGCACATAGTGCTGCAGTGACGCTGTGGAGGCAGAGCTGCGTTTCCTAACGGAGTGTAATAAATACTATAATGCACGGCAAAATACTTCTTACAGTTGTAGAAAACTTAGCTGCAATTTCTCCTGCATGAGCAACACCGAAAAAAATGCACATTCTGTTAAGAGTTTTTTGTTTATTTAACGTCACTATCAGCATCAGTGGCCATTTCAGCGACACACACACAAGGTTACATCTAGACTAGTCATATATACATACTCAAGTCAATGCAAATTTAGTGTAATCAATTAACCTAACAAGCATCTTTGGACTATGGGAGGAAATTTGAATGGGTAGTATATCTGCTTATATCCGCCTCCGAGTTACAGCACCTAAACACACAACACACACACACACACACTCACACACAACACACACACACACACACACACACACACACAACACACACACACACACACACACAACACACACACACACACACACACACACACACACACACACACACACACACAACACACACACACACACACACACACACACTCTCTCTCTCGCTCTCGCTCTCGCTCTCTCTCTCTCTCTCTCTCTCTCTCTCTCTCTCTTTGTATCTATATCATTGTAGGGACCTTCAATTGCGCATAATGATTTCTGTAGCTAACTAAAGCTACTCGTACACCTAATGCTAACCTTAACCTCAACAACCTAAAGCAAATCTTTTGACTATTTTGGTTTTTCATACGAAAACTGAGATTTCATAAGAAACTGCCCCAACGCTGTAAACCCCCCACCCAGTGGGGGTTCAAGATAATTTTCCACTCATCCACGCTGCCAGTCACTCCACCCTCAATATCACCACCAACCTAACATTAAATGATCTTATGTATCTGAGGAAAAAAAATACCAAATGAAAAGACAAAAGAAGCAAGAAACAGTTGCTGCTGCATGCCTTCCACACACGCATGCGCAGAGAGAGAAAGCGAGCGCGCGCGTCAGCGACAGAGAGAGCTGTACACCAGTGCTCCACTATAAAGAGGTCCATTCATCGAAGTCTTCGCGGTTCAGTAAAGAGAAATATTAGGAAGGAAAGATCACACAACAAGAAGACCACAACAGGAATATTCTGTCCCTGCGTAGCTGGCCTAAACCCTTAAAGTGGAAACAACCAGGAATCGTACTGAGAGATCCTGGGCTACAAGATAACTGGTCCCATTCAAGCGGGACCGAACGAGAACCGGGGAAGAAAAGACACTTAACCAAATATTTATGCAAATTTCAAGGGGCGAAACCATAGGCTATTGTGATTGCGCTGTTTGGACTTATTTCTAATGCCACTGCTGGCCTGGGAGCAATGCGAATTTTTGGTGCAATGTAGCTTACTATCGGCTGCTCGAAACTGTCTAATGTTTAATGCTGGGTTTATTGAAAGCAAACTGATGAAAAGCTTAAAGATGCTTTTCTATCTTTAAATTCGCCAGTCTATGTAAATCGATGGCAAAGATTTACTCGATTAGCGGGACGGGCGATTTTTGGTGCAGCAACTGTTTCTTCAGCGCCAATCCTCCTGGACCAGCGCGCACTGCTACAACCTTGACAGTAAGACAGACTGAGAGCTTCTAAACGTGGCAAGATGTCCTTTACTGATCGCTGAATTACGGCACATCTTGCGGACACATAGACAAAGAATGACTCGGATACTCTGCTTGGTTCATACATCTAGTCTACACGTAGTTGAAATATATCTTGTTAAATTAATTTAGTTTCTTATTTAGCCGTATGAGTCATTTAGGCCTAAATGAGTATGAGTGTTCCGACAAGTGTTGTGTTTTTTTTTCTGGAGGGACAGAAGCATGAACGCTATAGTGCTTGCAATTGTGATAGGTGCCCCGAAGCGGAACTTGCCGTCCCGCGCGCGTGTGATACTGAAATGTGAAGAATGACGGAGTCAGCTATTTTTATTCATATAGGCTATTCACCAAATGTAATTTGCATAAAATATTTATATTGTATTTATATTTATATTTATGGACACGAAAGTCGAAGATAGTCATGTTCCTAGACTTGGGGAAGGGGCGTGATTTAGGGATCGTCCATGAAGATTAGACAAAACCCTTTGTGAACTTAATTTGTCTCTCTTTTTTGGCTCTAAAACGATTGAGATTTAGAAGAGTGACGTCTTGAAGGATGGGAAGAAAAGACACATGTGCTTGTCACTGCGGAAGTGCGATTCGAAGTGGGTCAGCCCGCTGTCCCGCCAGCTCGTGGTTCTGAAATGTGCGCAATGCCCGGGCCGCAGCGACTGCCAGGCTGCCGCTCGCTGCACATCAACGAGGACAACGGGCGCTTCGTTCTGTTGGCGCTGCTCATCATGGCATACCTGTTGTGTGGTGCTGCGATTTTCTCAGCTATTGAAAGGCCGTTTGAGGTGCGAGCCAGAGCGCGCTGGAATCGCACTCTGCACAACTTCAGTGATGTTTATAACATTAGTGTGCCCGAGCTCAACTTATTCTTACGTGAGTATGAAACCGCCGTCGCAGCCGGGATCCGGGCCGATGCTCTTCGACCACGATGGGATTTTACAGGGGCTTTCTACTTTGTAGCAACGGTTGTATCAACCATTGGTGAGTTGTTAAGGAATGCGGCTAAAGCTGCTGAAGATTTTGCTGAAGTTAACTAATTGGCTACATTTATTACAAATGTCCTCATTTAGGCTATTTATCATTAATCACCAGTAGCTACTGTTCTACAGTAGGCCTATTTTCACTTCTGTTCAGAGTTGATGATTTTATTATTAATTTTGCTCATTATTCATTATTTTATGCATTTAACTGTCCCATCTGACCACGGCATTCCATTTAGTTCCAGTTATAGTTTGCAAAGTTCAGGCGCTGCACTGCTCCACCTTTCGTCCAAATCTTCCAGTTAAAATCTGCTCATGGAGGGATGGTCTGACAGTAGAATTTGAAAACCTTATTTCAACTACACTGCAGTTCTTAAACGGATCTTTCGGTTCCTTTGTTTTCTTTTCTCTCTTACTATCCTCCTCACTACACGGAGTAGTAGTTTATACTTTCATTATTGGTCATTGTGCTTAATGATAACTGTACTGTCTACCATCTTTAAAATTTTCAAATCACTACATTTCTATAATCATTTTCAATCCGTCAACAACCTCCTGTTTCATTGGAGCTGACACCTCATAACTCATACTGATGGATGACCAAGGGATTTGACTATATGTGGTGGTACAGTGGGGCAAAAAAGTATTTAGTAAGCCACTGATTGTGCAAGGTCTCCTACTTAGAAAGATGAGAGAGGTCTGTAATTTTAAATAGGTACACTTCAGCTATGAGAGATAAAATGAAAAAAAAATCCAGGAAATCACAGTGTAGGTTTTTTAAATAATTTAGTTAATTTAGTTGTTAATCATGGTGGAAAATAAGTATTTGGTCACCCACAAACAAGCAATATTTCTGGCTCTCACAGATCTGTAACTTCATCTTTGAGAAGTTCTTCTGTCCTCCACTCATTACCTGTACTAATGGCACCTGTTTGACCTCATTATCAGTATAAAAGACACCTGTCCACAGCCTCAAACTGTCAGGCTCAAAACTCAACCATGTCCAAGACTCCCTCGATCTGGGGCCCCATGCAAGATCTCATCCCATGGGGTCAAAATGATCATAAGAACGGTGAGCAAAAATCCCAGAACTGCAAGGAGGGACCTGGTGAATGACCTGCAGAGAGCTGGGATCAAAGTAACAAAGGCTACCATCAGTAACACACCACACCGAGAGGGACTCAGATCTTTCAGTGCCAGGCATGTTCCCCTGCTTAAGCCAGTACATGTCCAGGCCCATCTGAAGTTTGCAAGAGAGCATATGGATGATCCAGAAGAGGACTGGGACAATATCATGTGGTCAGATGAAACCAAAATACAACTTTTTGGTAAAAACTCAACTCGTTGTGTTTGGAGGAAAAAGAATGCTGAGTTGCATCCCAAGAACACCATACGTACTGTGAAGCATGGGGGTGGAAACATCATGCTTTGGGGCTGTTCTTCTGCAAAGGGGACAAGACAACTGATCCGTGTTAAGGGAAGAATCAACGGGGCCATGTATTGTGAGATTTTAAGCCAAAACCTCCTTCCATCAGTGAGAGCACTGAAAGATGGAACCATGGCTGGGTCTTCCAGCATGACAATGATCCCAAACACCACCGCTCAGGCAACAAAGGAGTGGCTCCGTAAAAAACAAGCATTTCAAGGTCCTGGAGTGGCCTAGCCAGTCTCCAGACCTCAACCGCATAGAATATTTGTGGAGGGAGTTGAAAGTCTGTGTTGCCCAGCGGTAGCCCCAAAACATCACTGCTCTAGAGGAGATCTGCATGGAGGAATGAGTCAAAATACCAGCTACAGTGTGTGCAAACCTGGTGAGGACTTACAGGAAACGTTTGACCTCTGTCATTGCCAACAAAGGTTATGTTACAAGTATTGAGTTGAACTTTTGTTATTGACCAAATACTTATTTTCCACACTAATTTACAATTAAATTCTTTTAAAATCCTACAGTGTGATTTCCTGGATTTTTTTTTCTCATTTTGTCTCTCATAGTTGAAGTGTAGAAGTTGCACAATCAGTGTTTGACTAAATACTTTTTTGTCCCACTGTACATCAATTCAGATATAACTAAGTGAATAAAACTTTCACATTCCTACTAAATTCTAACAATAATATGTAACGTACAAATATGTAACTCAGGTAACCATACATATTCATCAAATTCATCTCTGTGAAGATGGAAACTTTTTTTTTGCATGTATTTGAAATGACAATAGCAAAATTGCAAAAGCCTCCTTATTGTTTGCATACATTCAGTCATGCCAAAACACACCCTACTGCTCACAGTTTGCAAAAATAGATGTGCTTATATTTGCACTTTGCAAGTAACATTTGGGTGTTTGTCAGGTCACTAAAGATCAATTGTCCCTTAGGGGGGTGCCCTTTAATTAGTTTGTGTCTCCAGGCATGTGTGTGTTAGGGGTGTTATAGTTTGACATTTTCAGGGTATAATCACATTTCCACAGTGTTGTGTTATTTAGCGACCATTTAAAACTGCATGCTGGTGACAAACAGCTAAGATAAAAGGATAAAAGAATGATCCTATCCTATCTATGTGTATAGATAATAATAATCATGCAATATACACTCACTGACAAAAAATAAAGCACCCAGATAGAAATGTTGGATTGCTGCAAAACAAACATTTCTGCAGAGCTCACATACTGGACAGTGAATGATCAATACAATGTGTTCAATAAAGTGAAACATTAAAACAATTGGTTATGGTAGCAGTTTAGGCAGAATACACTCATTGACAACAAAATAAAGCACCCAGATAGAAATTGCTGCAAAACTCAGCATGCAGCATGTCACAAGCAGATATGTAAATGATTACAGTCGTGGTCTGATTAGGCACTGGGTCTTGCCACAAGACGGCATAAAAGTGCTTCCCCTGCTGTCTATAAAAAGGCTCTCAAAGGCTACTTTTGGGTAATTAACCTCTTGCTGAGAGATCATTTGACTGCTAGACATGCCTCTTCAACAAAGTTTTTGACTAATTGCCCACCATCTAGGACATTCTGACCTAGCCCAGACAGACCACCAGTAGAGAGTATCGTTTGGTCCACCAACAAGCATGAGCAGCTCCCACAATTTTGTTGTCCACCATCCAGACAAAGGAGGCACCTTAATTACACATCCCTGTCTCTGTCCAGACCCTTTCCATACAATGAGCAGAAGGAAATTTGTTGACATGGTGCCCATTACGTGTCCTGTTATTGACATCCAACCACCATCACCTTCGTTTACAGTTGTGTTGTGAACAGGAAACCTGAAGTGCTATACACTGGGACCATATCGTCTTTCAAGGATTCAAAGCTTTATTGTCATATGTACAGTAGGAAACGTGTTTCCCTGTACAATTAAATTCTTATTTTGCTGTCCACACATGATGTAACAAGGTACAAATAGATAATAATAAATCAAGGCAAAATAAAGAAATAAAAGTTATAGTATAAAAAAAACACCCTGAATATAAGTTATAAGTTATAAGTTACATTGTGCAAGAAAAGAGCAGATATATTACAATTAGTTATTAATTGACGTATGTACAGTGCGATCTGAGGACAGTCGGGTTTGAGTATTGAGGCCATTACATACAACAGTCAGTCACCCCCTAGTAGTGATACGAGGAACACTAACAGATCAGCAATATGTGTTGCCTCTCATGGCAGGGCTTCCAATTGGCATTTTTCAGCAGTATAATGCTTGACCACACACAGCAAGGATTTCCTAGGAATGTCTCTGCAAGATTGCGCACTTCCTTAGCCTGTCTGGTAACCAGATTTATTGCCAATCGAGGATTTATGGGACCAGTTTGGACACCAGCTTCTGAAAACTATGATTGTGGAGGATGTTTCTCACCAACAATTTCTCACCAAGAGGTACACTACCCAAAAGTAGCATATGAGAGTCTTTTTATAGAGCAGTGGGGGAAGCACTTTTACACCCTCTTGTGGTAAGACCCAGTGTCTAATCAGATCACACCTGTTACCATTTACTGTACATATCTGCCTGCAACATAACTGCATGACGAGTTATGCAGCAATCTGACATTTCTATCTGGCTGCTTTTTTAAAAATCAATGAGTATATACTGTTTAAACTGCTAAAATAACCAATTGCTTTAATGTTTCACTTTATTGAACACATTGATTGATCATTCACTGTCCAGTATGTGAGCCCTTGACTTAAATGACTGAATCGCTTTAACAGCAATAATTACCACTAAATGTTTCCTGTAGTTAGTGTGGAGACTATTAGACCATTTCTTCACTTAAAGCTGTTGTAGTTCACCAATATTTAGATTCCTTGCTTTAAAAGCAATTTTATGTTATGTTATGCTATGTCAGCATCCCAATTGGTTTAAGGTCTGGACTCTGACTTGAACACAATTACAATTCAATGTTTCAACATTCAATGTTTTTAAGCTCTAAGTGATCGACTGTAAATTTTGATTTAATTGTTCCCTGAACAACTGCAAGCTGACAAGGCCCTGGGGCAGCACAGTAGACTCAAATCACAGTTCTTTCCACTGTGCTTCACTGTTTGGCATGGACTGTGCATTGGTATGCTGTGCCTCCTCACCATCAAATAATTGTCTCATATTTCCGCAGAGCACTGTGCAAAATGTGTGCATGTGGTCAGGAGGAGGAGGGGGCTTTTTCTCCCAAACATGTGCATGTTATTGTTATGGTTCGCCATATTTAAAGGAAATGACGAACCGTATTAAACAAAATATAACGGGTTTGGGACCAAGTGCAGTTAGCTCCAGACGGTAGTTATAACCAAAATTATAAAACAAATAAATAAGCAAAACTAAATAAACTTAACGGAAAAGACAAATAATTGAAGAAAGACACATTAGTAGCTGAGGATTGAACCCTGGTCGATCGCGCCACCAGACCACTGAGGATGAACCAAATAAATAACCAACAAAAATGAGCTCCTGTGTGGGAGGGAAAGCCCCCACATGAGCGCGCGCGCGCACGCACGCACGCACGCACGCACACACACACACACACACACACACAGAAGCTCCGACCTGCGCTAATGGAGAGCGAAGATAGGGGGCACTGACGTCACCCAGCAAATACTAGAGGTGGGCGATACCGGGAATTTTGGTATCGATCCGATACCAAGTAAATGCAGGGCCAGTATCGCCGATATCTATACCGAAACCGATACTTTTTAATCCAAAAGACCTAGGATAGAATTTTGCCGAACATTGTACGTGACAACAAAATACTTTATTATCACAATCAACACTGGAACAGTAACAGAGCAAAGTTTGCCTTAACATAAGGAGAATCCACAATACAAAAATAAAATAAAAATTCTCTCATTACTAGACATCTTTTCTAGTTCTTTCTTTCTTTGTTTCTTTTTTCAAATAGAATTGTTCTTTGGAAAAACAATAAAAAATATGAAATTTTCTTCCTTTCAGTGGAATTCTGTTTTTTCTTAAATAAACAGAGTGTAAAAAAATATCACTCAACGCAACTTAAAACAAAATCTCCTGAGGTAGAGGGCTGACAAACCACAATACAACAAAATTAACATACCACAACAAATACTGTAAACAGTTTCAAAGTTATTCTGTTTTTCAAGTCGAACAATACAATAAAATAACACAAAAATAAGGAATTTCTTAGCTTCAGTGCACTTATCTACGTTTTTTCTTAAATAAAGAGTGTAAAAAATATAAGTTAAAGCTAATTGAAACATTCTTCTGAGGTTAGAGAGCTGACAAAACACAATACAGAAAAATTAACACACCACAACAAATATTGTAAACAACAACAAAAGAGGAGAGGGGGGAGGGTGCTCTGCTCCGTGCTGTGTGACCCGGCGCTGCTCTTACAGACAGAGAGCAGATTTTATGAATCCACGTGCGCAGCAGTCAGTGCGTGCGGGAGAGAAAAAAAGCTTGAGTGTCGATCTTTTTACACGAGTATTGCTCAATATCAATACCAGCGTTGCTATCGATATTATCGATATTTGGATCGATCCGCCCACCTCTAGTAAATACTACTGAGCGCGCGCGAGAAAGAAACGTGCGCCGCACCTACTACTCAAAAAGAATAGAAATGCGAAGCAAAAGCACTCGCCATCATTGAAGGGCGAGAAACGTAACTGCGATCACATAACACTGATCGCAGGAAGCGAGGGAATGTGGAAGTAACCGCGAATGGCCGCCAGCAGCAGCCAGAGACGGGATAGACAAACAAACCGTCTCAACCCTACTCTGGTACTAATCCCTGTCTTACCTCGGGGTCCTTCTGGAACCCTACAAGGCCGACCTCCTTAACGAGGCCAGTCGTCCGCTGAGCCTAACGGGCCAAAAAAGACACGAAAAGGAAACCGCCTAAGAAAACGCACAGAGCGAAATACGTAGTGAGTCGAGATACGTAGCGCTGCGAAGGTGAATGCAGTCATTCTGCCAAGCTCAGGAGCGGGATTTAAATACCTGGGCTGGCAGGTGACAAAGTCACCAGACGGTAACTAAGCCGAAACTGCCCCCTAGCGTCGGTTAGTGGGTGCGACCTCTAACAGTTATGATTTTTTTATTTTTGTATAGTGTGGACAAAAAATATGAGAATGCTATAGAAAATGCTTCTAGTTTTGCTTTCCAAATAAAAACAATATTTTTTAAATTACAAGTGCCCCAAAAAAATTATCAGTGGGTTTTTTTTAATTCAGGTAACTGTGGAGGAAAGTCCATGACTGTCAGCACTCCTTGATCTTCTTTGGCTTCCAAGTAGTTGTTGCAAAGTTTCAAATTAGACTTTGAGCAATTATTCTGCTGCAGTATGAATCGTTCTCCATAAATATCCAAACCAGAGATTATAGTAAGAATGGAGTGGTACCTTTCCTTTGTCAGGTGTAGTTCATTTTGTACAAGTGCACATCTCCCGAGTAAGCAAAACACCCCCAGACATGATACACTGTATTATTAGTCTCTCTCCTGTTCTTCTTCTTAGCTAAAGCGTTTCAGCGTTTCAGACATCTACTCTGAAACGTTTGCATGTCTTAGCCCATGCCTTTACTTTCTTGCCTTTTTGCTCTTGCTACTTCCTACATACAGTGGGGCAAAAAAGTATTTAGTCAGCCACTGATTGTGCTCGTTCTCCAACTTAGAAAGATGAGAGAGGTCTGTAATTTTCATCATAGGTGCACTTCAACTATGAGAGACAAAATGAGAAAAATAAAATCCAGGAAATCACATTGTAGGATTTTTAAAGAATTTAATTGTAAAACATATTAGAAAATAAGTATTTGGTCACCCACAAACAAGCAAGATTTCTGGTTCTCACAGACTTGTAACTTCTTCTTTAAAAAGCTCTTCTGTCCTCCACTCGTTACCTGTATTAATGGAACCTGTTTGACCTCGTTATCTGTATAATAGAAACCTGTCCACAGCCTCAAACAGTCAGACTCCAAACTCAACCATGGCCAAGACCAAAGAGCTGTCAAAGGACTCCAGGAAGAAAATTGTAGACCTGTAGCAAGCTGGGAAGAGTGAATCTACAATAGGCAAGCAGGTTGGTGTGAATAAATCAACTGTGGGAGCAACCATAAGACATACAAGACCATTGATATCTCCCTCAATCTGTGGCCCCACGCAAGATCTCATCCCGTGGAGTCAAAATGATCATGAGAACGGTGAGCAAAAATCCCAGAACTACATGGAGCGACATGATGAATGACCTACAGAGAGCTGGGACCAAAGTAAAAAGGCTACCATCAGTAACACACTACGCCGAGAGGGACTCAGATCCTGCAGTGCCAGGCGTGTCCCCCTGCTTAAGCCAGTACATGTCCAGTACAGTACCCGTCTGAAGTTTGCCAGAGAGCATATGGATGATCCAGAAGAAGATTGGGAGAATATCATGTGGTCAGATGGAACCAAAATAGAACCGTGTTTGGAGTTGCGCCATACCTACTCTGAAGCATGGGGATGAAAACCTCATGCTTTGGGGCTGTTTTTCTGCAAAGGGGACAGGACGATTGATCCGTGTTAAGGGAAGAATGAACGGGGCCATGTATTGTGAGATTTTAAGCCAAAACCTCCTTCCATTAGTGAGAGCATTGCAGACGGAACGTGGCTGGGTCTTCCAGCATGACAATGATCCCAAAAACACCACTCGGGCAACGAAGGAGTGGCTCCGTAAAAAGCATTTCAAGTTCCTGGAGTGGCCTAGCCAGTCTCCAGACCTCAGCCCCATAGAAAATTTGTGGAGGGAGTTCAAAGTCAGCTTGTTGCCCCAAACATCACTGCCTAGGAGGAGATCTGCATGGAGGAATGGGCCAAAATACCACCTACAGTGTGTGCAAACCTGGTGAAGACTTACAGGAAACGTTTGACAAAGGTTATGTTACAAAGTATTGAGTTGAACCAAATTTATTGAACCAAATACTTATTTTCCACCATAATTTACAATTAAATTCTTTAAAAATCCTACAATGCGATTTCCTGGATTTTTTTTTTCTCATTTTGTCTCTCATAGTGATGAAATATGATCACTATGATGATTAATTACAGACCTCTCTCATCTTTCTAAGTAGGAGAACTTGCACAATCAGTGACTGACTAAATACTTTTTTGCCCCACTGTAAATGACCAAGTTTTGGCAAAGCATTTTAGGTTGCCATACAGTGCTCCCTTAGAAACATTCAGCTTAAACATGATTTTATGAATATCTCTGTTTATATCATGTTATCTCTGTTTATATCATTCTGGCTCTGTAGTTCCTGATCCTTCTCTAGACTTTCCGGATCCATGGCACCTGATTATTGAACCTTTACACTCGTGACTAATTCCAGACCCAACATGAAGACATAAGGTTGGAGAGTAACACCTTGCTGAATAGTTCGGCTCTGACACTGTTTAGCTTCCACATCAGGCTAGCCAATGCTGCGGTTAGCATATATAAGACCTTCTTAGCACTTCCTTGGTCTTCATTGTTTGTTTCCTGACCCTTTCTCAGTGGTTACTCTGGTCTGTATTTCCTTGGGCTTGTTCATGTTTCTTGTGTAGTTGTGGTTTTCTGTTGTTGTGTATTGTTGCTTTCTGTCTGGTTTGGGGTTTCCCAGTTAATGTGTTAGTCTTACGTTACAGTGTAGTAGTCTCCTTCTTGTTAGGCTTGTGTTCTTGTTTTGGAATGTTTGTAAATGTTTAGGTGTGAGTACTCTTTGTTCTCTGTATCACTTTAGTAGCTTTAGTAGTTAGTATTTCCTTTGTGTTTTAGAGTAGGCATTATGTGTCTTGTTTAGTTAGCCTCACCTCTGTCTTAACACAATTTAGGGTTAGCATTTTGCATGGTGTTTGTGTGTCTCATGCTTGATTGTACTGTACAGTGGTGCTTGAAAGTTTGTGAACCCTTTAGAATTTTCTATATTTCTGCATAAATATGACCTAAAACATCATCAGATTTTCAAACAAGTCCTAAAAGTAGATATAGAGAACCCAGTTAAACAAATGAGACAAAAATATTATACTTGGTCTTTGATTTATTGAGGAAAATGATCCAATATTACATATTAGTGAGTGGCAAAAGTATGTGAACCTCTGCTTTTAGTATCTGGTGTGACCCCCCTGTACAGCAATAACTGCAACTAAACGTTTCCGGTAACTGTTGATCAGTCCTGCACACCGGCTTGGAAGAATTTTAGTGCATTCCTCCGTACAGAACAGCTTCAACTCTGAGATGTTGGTGGGTTTCCTCACATTAACTGCTCACTTCAGGTCCTTCCACAACATTTCAATTTTATTAAGGTCAGGACTTTGACTTGGCCATTCCAAAACATTAGCTTTATTCTTCTTTAAATATTCTTTGGTAGAACGATTTGCGTGCTTAGGGTCATTGTCTTGCTTCATGGCCCACCTTAAAGGCTTCCTTTTTTAGTTATGGTTATGGCTGAGTGGTGAACAATGTTAAGCTCGTGAGCCCTAATGCCTCAGCCCCTAGCAAGTTTCTTTTCGTTCCTGTTTATTCAGTTCCTTTTCATTTATTTATATTTGGCTCATCCCTTCCATCTGGAGATAAGAGCATTTGGGTCCTAAATCCTTTTTACTTCTATTTTCACAGTTTGCACAGTTTGTTTTATCATGGCGAACTGTAACACAAGGCTGCGAACAGTAATTGGAACCAGCTTTAGCTCCTGGACCTCTGGTATGGAGGTCCCCAGTCACCACAAAAGGCGCAAGCATCTAGTCGCGTCCCGGCTAGCCTTTGGAGGTCCGTCCTTTAGCTTTTGCCCGGTGATGGACACGGTGTGGCATCCCGACCCTGCTGAGCCGCCCAGTCCCTGTCACAGAAGGCGATGACGTCCAGCCAGGCCTCATTTTGCTTTGTCTCTGCCCACCACTTACATGGACCACTACCTACAGGTGCAGCCGCCCAGTGTTTTTGACCTTTGTCAAGGCCCTAGATGGGTTGCTGAATATGTGGTTGATTTCAACCAGCTAGCTGTGGGTTCTGGTTTTAGTGACTGGGCATTAATGGACCTCTTCAAGCGCTTCAACAAAGAGGTAAGGGACGAGCTGTCCTTTCGTGAGCCCTCTTCTTTCCTTACCGAGTTTTACGATCTTGCCATCGATGCAGATTTCCACCTTCAGAGGGCCAGGGAGACAGCCGGTTCAGCCCACAGTTCGTCACCTTTCTCCAAGGCTGAACATGCTGGCTTTGGCCATTCCACGTTTGGCACGAACCCTGTGGGTCCTCCCGCCACCATGGTCATACCTCTGGTCCCTGAGGTCACTGTGGGTCAGCCCGATCCAAGACAGCTTGATATCCTGAAGCAAATCTCGACTATTACTGTGGCTGCTAATGAGTTACATGCCGTTAGCGCCGCCTAGCCCTGTACCTGAGCACACCATGCCTCTTAGCTCCATACCCGAGCCATTAGCCTACTCCGTCCATACCTGAGCACACTGCGCCTCTTAGCTCCACACCTGAGCACGCTGCGCCTCTTAACTTCGTACCTGAGCTGTTAGCTTACCTGAGCACCGTATGTGTCACAGCCTCACCTTTGCATCACCTTCGCGTGCATAGGTCTGTTTAGGACCCTCTCTTGTGAGCATTTATGTTTTTTGTGTGTCAGGGAGAAGGGTGTAGCTGGCAGTTAGAAAACCGGCACTAATTGTACGGGTCAGGAGGTCTGGAGGTGCTTGCTAGGGCGTAGAAGATAGTGTAGGGTCAGTATCCACTTCCACTTTCAGCACACCCGTTCTCGGCCTGTCTGTTGCCTTCGGTGGCTTCCTGGCTCACTTGCTCTGGCAGCATGCTCCCCACGTTCTCCCTTACCGCTTCAGCTCTTCTGGGCTTGCTCGCTTACCCCATCGTCTACGGAGCTGGCACCTCCCCCCCATGATCGCGTTGACGAGTCATGCTGCCTTGTGTTTTGTTGGTTTTTATGTTTGGGTAGAATCGTGGCTTCAGGAATTGTAGAGTTTTCCCCAAGCTCTTCATAGCACATACTGCTCTCTCTCTGTCCCCTGTGAGCTGTGCTTTCGGCACATGCGCAGCTCGAGTGAGAGAGCGTTCTCTCAGTTCACTTCATATGGAACGTTCATTTCTTTTCTAGCACCTCTAGCGCACCTCGGCAGTTCTTGGCGCAGCCAAAGTCTCTTGTGAGCAGAGCTCGGCTCTGAAGCGCCCGCGTCCGACCTGCACGTGTGGGAACTGCTGTTTGCCCTCCGCGCTTTATTTTTGTAATCATTACCTGAATCCCATTTCAGGGTCTGCATCCTTCGGAAGCCGCATTTGAAGACCAATTGCGTCATAGCGGCTAGGCTGTCCCATTTCAAAGGCTCCTTCGTATGCGGCCGACAAATGTGACCTATCTTTCCCTGAAAACGAAGGATACATATGATACATCCTTCGCGACCTAAAAAATCCCGAGGTGCATTGTGCATGAGGGGAACTTAGGGATATCAGAACGGTTGGCTGAGGAATATATGTTATTTAAATGTAAGGATTTAAAAACTTGAATAGGTAAATGTTAAAAAGCAAAAGCGCAGCATTTTTTTGTTTTGTTTTAGGGAGCAAGGAGCAAACAGAGATCTTTATTTAACTGCCTGGGGGAAAATGAATGCCAGTGCCTGCAGTGAAGCTTCTCCTCCAATAACTGAAAAACCAAAAACAGCATATAAACTAAACTCACTAAACTCAAAATTTCTGGCTCCATTGTTATAACGCTTATTGCTGTTTTGTGATATGGTGCAGGTGGGTGGTTCTGTGACGCAAACAGGAAATCCAATGCAGAGTAGACCGTCTCATTTTGGTTTCAAGGACCCAGCCTTCCAAGGACACACCATCATAGACCACGTAGACTGCGTCCCCTGAAATAGGATTCAGCCATTGTTCTCACGGTCCTAAATAAAATGAAATAAAATAAAATGAAATAAAATATGGCAAACCGTAACAAGAACTGTATGTTATGAGGGACTTGTTTAATCCTTAACTAACATGATTGGCACTATTAAGATGATGCGGTGTATAGTACTATTAGCGAAGAAATTACATGTCTGTAATTGCCTTTGGGGGTTATTGTGAAAATTCCAAAGATGACATCCTTCAGTTTACACTGATGAAGTGTCCAACATTTCACTTGTGCATCATAATCAAGAAATATTGTATTTTATTTCACCTTTAGATCGAGTATTCACACTAAAGGTGTGCTCTTAATTTTTTTCTTAATGCCAAATGCCAATGCCATAACAAACCATTCCCCTCCATACCTCAGTGGCAGCGACTGCATACAGCTCCCTCCACAATTATTGGCACCCCTGGTAAAGATGATTAAAAAGGGTTATAAGAAATTAAACTCTTTGTGAATTACGATAATCTCACACTAAATAATTTAGTTAAAATCTTAAACCTTTCACTTCAGCCTTTAATTGCATAAGTAAATTTATTCTGAAAAAACTCTCTTACAACTCATCAAGAAATGGATATTTTAACCCCATTTAAGGGTTGTTGTCTTGTGTGAAGATCCAGTGATGACCCATTTTTAGTTTCTTGGCAGACGAAGAGACTATTTTTCCTCCAAGGGCCTTTGCAGGAAAAATGGCCATACAAGATATATAGACCCTAAAAAACATACAAAACAGTAGGCATCAGGTTTCTTCATTGTAGCCATCGTTTTTATGTCAAACCAACCTTGGATGTTTATTGCCAAAAAGCTTCTCTTCTCTTCTCTTCTCTTCTCTTCTCTTATCTTATGTTATCTTATCTTATCTTCCCTTCCCTTCCCATCCCTTCCCTTCCCATCCCTTCCCTTCCCATCCCTTCCCTTCCCATCCCATCCCATCCCATCCCATCCCATCCCATCATAGAACATGGTTACAGTCCCAGTCGCATTTATCAATCTTCATGTGCTTACGTTTGTAGTCCAAATAATCTGTTGGCATGGAGGCTGCATCTTATGGTAGTGTTGGAGATTTGGTAACACAAACGTGTTACTTCTTTTGTAAATTTCTGTAATGGTCTATTACAGTTCCAGTTGACTGGAACTTCTTACAGTTTTTTTCAATTGCCAAGGCACATTTCCTGAAACCATGCATCCATTTCTCCAAACTATAAACACAAAACCCAATTTACAAACTACATTCACTAAACTTCTGACTCTTCCTGCAAAACCAAACTATTGCCTCAAAACAGCTCAAGCAGTGCTCAAAACCAGACAATGTTGTCAGATCAGGCCTCGAGTCAATCAAAATGAAAAACAGCACTGAACTGTCATTACACATAACACCGAAAAAAGGAAAACACTATGATAAGATCATGAAGCTGCAGAAATAATCTTTATTGTCCACAAAGGAAAATGCATTTTCAAAACAAAACTCCTGTTTAGCAAAAATGAGTAAATATGTATTGTGTTAAAAAAATTATTTATATACAAAGACATACATTACAACAACAGAAGTGCATACAGTATCTTCTCTACTACAGCATCATATTGACGTGCTGGGGTCAGGCCACAGGACTACATCTACATCACAGGCCACATTCTCCCTGGCCAGGCAGTGTGGGAAATAAGTCCTAGTATGCCTGATCCATAGTTGACATGCATTCACACATATGTCATTACAGGCCAGTTCCATTGCCTGCAAGAGATTTTCCCTGGGGTAGGGTTGCTAGTCATAAACCTCCATGAAGAGAAGAACTCCTCTGTTGGGTTGAGGAAATGGGAGTAAGATGGAAGAAAAACATTCAGGAATTCTTGGTTGATATTGAACCACTCTCTGACCTGGACGACATGGTGAAAAGTCACACTGTCCCACACAATGACATAGACAGGATGCTCTGTCTGTTCATGATCCTGCTGCTCACGCCTTAACACAATATCTCAAAGATCACTCATAAATGGCAGGAGATGTTGAGTGTTGTATGTCCTTAATGTGGCATGATGGTGGAGAACTCCATCATTGCTGATGGCAGACATAACGTGACACTGCAACCATGCTTGCCAGGGACTACAACAATGGCTCGTTGGCCAATCACGTTCCTGCCTCTCTTCCTCCTATTGGTGAGATTGAACCCAGCTTCATCCATATACTGTAAATACATTCATGTGGACGTTCTAAGGAATCCAGTCGAAACATTCCCTATGGAAAAATAGCTTTGTAAGTGGTACAGAAAGACAGACTTGTGCTGTAGAGTAGACTGCAGTATTGAACACCCACCTGTACATACTGGAATCTTTGCTCCTTGACACCCTATGAGTTGCGGGCAAAGGGTACTCTGTAAAGTTGCTTCATCCACATTCTGTTGCGTTTTAGGACATGATCAATAGTGAAAAGGCTCTCACTGATGATGCCTTCAAAGTTGACATGGTCGTCAATGACTTTCTGCTGTATTTCACGCAGTGTGATTGCATTGGTCTGATAGACCATGTTAACAATGAGGGTCTCTTGGTGTGGGTTCAACATAGAAGTCCTTCCCCGATGTAGCAGTCTTGTGATTCTACAAACGAACATCCCGTTATAAAATAGTACATGCAGCACTAGGCCTACAAATGTTTAAGGGAATTCATGTAATGAAACACCTTTTTACAGATTTGTACTCATACTGTAAACATGTACAGAATGAATAAAGCAATTACCAGTTCTCCTCTCTGAATGTTCAGACTATGGTGGACACAGTGAATCTACTCAGGCTGGGCTGAACTCGAAGTCCCGCTTCCCTCATAGTCAAACCATGGAAAATAACATGGTCAATGACGGTTGCCTTTATTTCATCTCATATAATCATTCTTCATCTCGTCCCTCCTCTTCCTCCTCTTCCACCTGTTACCCTTTCTCTGCCCCTCTGACTGTTTCTATCCACAGTGAAACTTCAACGACCAGGCCTCCTTGTACTGGCTTATATTGGTTTCTTCACATCATTTGCCACATGTGTGATGAATTTAGAGTGGCTGTGTTTAAGTTGTGACACCTGTGCTTTATTTGAGTTTCACTTTTGCTACCTGTGCTTACCATTATGCAACCCAAGTGCATCACAGTGCAAAATGTGTTTTAGTGGATGAAAATAAATTTGAAAGTTAAAAGTGCTTAAGGTTCTGCCAGAAGGGTCACCATTTCAATAAATGAGTTCAGGGCACTGAGCATTTGGTTCAGACAAAAGGATTTAGTGTTTTAGCAATTGTGAAAAACTAATTACTGCTCTAACTGTGGATATAGGCTTTTCAACAGGATATTTTCTATGGGCTGTTTTCAGGCAAGTTGCTATTTTCTATAGCAATTTCCTGACTCTTGAAGGTCAACACACTTTTTATATTTGAATATATTCCAAGTTGAGAAATGAGTAAGAGAATTTGACCTCTGTGTCCCCTCATATGTATCCCAGTGTAACAGGACGTCATGGATTACCGTTGGAAAGTGCCTGGACACTCAATTTCAAAACGAAACTGCAAATGAAAAAAAAACAGTTACATTTGTTTCTAAGACTTTATTGGTATGCTAGGTTTTGTTAAAAAAATTGATAAGGGATTGTTTTTTCTCAGAAAAATTTACTCGGTAAATTTTTATTTACATTTCTTAAAGGTTGGGGTTTTCTCTTCACTGTGAGATTAAGCTAATTCAAGAACAGGTGAATTTCTTATGCCTTTTTAAACAAACCGATGTTGTGTACAATAATAGCATGGGAAAAAATCTCCTGAGATACTCCAAGCCTGCTGAGTCAAAGCACCTGATTGTCTTTGTACCATATTGAACAATGTGACTGCATTTGGCAACTATCAATCTGCCTCAGGTGTTTCAAATTAATTTAAATAGTTTCCTGTAACTATGCCAACACCCAGGCACATTACCAATGCGTTATGTATGTTTTCAATGTGACTTGAGTGGACAAGCATACAGTGATGGCCAGATATATTGTCACCCTTGTAGTTTTTCCACCAGAAAAATGTTTCAGTTCATCATGTTCCATCATCATTTGAATTAACCATAAACCAGACTGAAATTGGTGAAAACATATGTTAGGAAGCCATATAGTGTGATAAGCCATTTAAAGAAAAAACACAGTCCCTACAGTCAAGCATGGAAGATGTTCCCCGATATTTTGAGGTTGGTTTGCTGCAATTGGCAATAGGTGCTGTGAATGTGTCCATGACGTTAGGGAAAACAATTTGGAATACAAACACAGGTCGTTGGTCTTTCAGCAATGAACAAGAAATGCTTTAAGACAAAGCATTGGGCAGTTCAGAAGTGGCTATCACTGATTCTAGATCTCAATCCCATACAACACATGCAATAGACTTATCCATAGCTATAGGAAGTCATTGAATTCAGTTATTTCCAAAAAAAGACTGATAGTCTGCACTAAAGCATGCTCCTCTCAGGAAAACCTTGCTCCAATATCATGTATACACCAGAATCAGATATGCTGGACTGTATTGGATAATATTGGACAGATTAATTATCCTGACCTCACTTGTTGTGACTGTACATGACCACAGTTCTGTATAGCTTATGAACTGAAAGTCATGAATGGATAATTTCACAAAACAGGATACATCATTCCAGTATTGCTTCAATTTGAAAAATTCGCAGAATTGTCCATTTCCATTCAGTACAGATTGCATGATTAGATTAATATCTTTAATATTTATTATTTTTGTGTAACTTGGGTAAGAGAGTAACGTACTTTCGATTCTCTGTATGTCTTGGATATATGCAGAATTGACAATAAAACTACTTGACTTGACTTGACTTGACTTAATATCTGATAGTAATGTATGCTCTGTTGTGTGTTCCCCAGTGATCACTGACTGGCCAATGAATTTGACACTTAGTGGGTACTGGCAATATAGAACTCTCATTATCAGACTCAAAAACACTTTTATTTGTTCTATAAATCAGTGATCTAACCCAAAGATCAAATTTGTTTTGAAGTTTGACAGCACACCACAGTTCTCACCCACTTTACCAAAGAAAAGACTTATATTTAGACTGTGGCAGCACACCCATGCTCTTCAGCCCAATATATTTTCTAGCAGCCAATGTATCAGCTATACCCCCTGAGAATGCCAAATTTTGTCTGATCACAAAAGCTAAGCAGGGGCAAGACTGGTCAGTACCAGATGGGAGACCACCTGATAATATCAGGTGCTCTAAGCTCTAAGGACAGCAGTGGTTAAATTTTGTTTTTGGGTCAGAACATATTTGGACTAAAATATTTGACTGATCTCACTCCACCATTAGAAGTGGGCCCACAGGTTAATAACCCCTGCTGTAATGAGATAATAACATCCTTATCCACGTTATCATGCAGTGTGTCTATCTCCTTGTGTCACTCAAACACTGCTGCCATTAATGTAATTGGTAATTGCATTATCTTTTTAGGTACTGTTTACTCTATATCCACTGTTACTTATGCGTTATTGTAAAAATTCTAACTTATTTAGAATTAATCTTTGGTGCTATAAACATAAAACAACCTTATTAAAAACACAAACACATACTGTTCTTTTGTCTAACTAGTTGTTGACAGCATAAAATGCTACTGTTGTGCTTGAAAGTTTGTGAAACCTTTAAGAGTTTTATATATTACTGTATAAATATCACTTAAAATCAAACTTGAAAAGAAGATAAAGAAAACCCAATTAAATTAATCAGTCAAAAATATTATACTTGCTCATTTATGCATTGAGGAAATGATCCAATATTGCACATCTGTGATTAGCGAAAGTATGTGAACCTTTACGTTCATTACCTGATATGACCCCCTTGTGCAGAAATAACTGCGACTAAACATTTCTGGTAACTGTTGGTCAGTCCTTCACAAGTTTGGAGGAATTTTAACCCATTCCTTCATATAGAACAGCTTCAGCTCTGGGATGTTGGTGAGTTTTTTCACATGTACTGCTCGATTCAGGTCCTTCCACAACATTTCCATTGGATTAAGATCACGATTCTGACTTTGCCTTTCCAAATTATATTCTTTAACTTTATTCTTCTTGAACACTCTTTGGGAAGAAAGATATGTGTGATTAGGGTTATTGTCTTACTGAATGACCCACGCTCTCTACGCCATCACGTTCCAAAAATGTTTTTGTGCTGGAATGCAGGGTTTTCTTTCTCCAGACGTAAAGCTTCTCATTTAAACCACAATGTTCTGTTTTTGTTCTTATCCATTCACAAAACCTTTTTATAATAGCCTTCACACTTTCCACATTATCTTTAGCAAACTGCAGATGGGAAGCAGTATTAATTTTGGAGAGCAGTGACTTTCTCCTTGCAACCCTGTCACACACACTGTTGCCGTTCAGTGTTCTCCTAATGGTTTAATCATGAACAGAAACATTAGCCAATGCTAAAGAGTCATGAAGATCAGACTTTAACAGATAACTGCTCTCAGTGTGCCACTCACACCTGTTTGTCATGTGACACTTTAATAGAACTAAATGTAAATGTATTAATTTTCCCCATAGAAAACACTCCATAAAAACATACTCCATTTGCCAAATTTTACTACTCAAAGATGCTCCTTCAGTAGAAACAAAAAGCAAGGACTGCCATATGTTTGGTCAAAACAAAGATAATGATACCCAATTCAGAGGTATATATTTATTACTAAATTCCACATAATAAATACAAAAAATAATGATAAAGTCAGCTGTCAGGAATGATAGGTTTGCACATAGCACTGTGAACAATAGCTAGCACTATATGCACCTAGGAAGCAGAAGAGTAAGATTGTAAGGTTTGCATGTAGTAATAATAGGTTCAGAGCATAAATTCAAATTGTCAAATTTCTCAGAAATTGTGTTTGTGCTATCTTGCTGTCTTGTTTCTTTAGGCTTTGGGATGACAACACCAGTGACAGTAGCAGGCAAAGTGTTCCTGATCTTTTATGGGCTCCTTGGTTGTGCAGCCACCATTCTCTTCTTCAACCTTTTCCTAGAACGTATCATCACTCTGCTCGCTGTTGTGATGAAAGCTATTAGGCTACGCCGTTTGCGCACAAGTGGTCTCCTACCACCAGGAATCTGCCAGGACTTTGCTGCGAGTAGTCTACCAGGCTGGAAGCCCTCTGTTTACCATGTAATGCTGATCCTCTGTTTGTCAGCTGTAATCATCTCCTGCTGTGCTTCTGCGATGTACACTCCTGTAGAGGGCTGGGCATACCTTGACTCCCTCTATTTCTGCTTTGTTACTTTTAGTACCATTGGCTTTGGAGACCTAGTCAGCAGCCAGAATGAAGCCTACAGCTGTCAGGGTATGTATCGACTGGCCAACTTTCTCTTTATCCTGACCGGTGTCTGCTGCATATACTCCCTTTTTAATGTGATCTCCATAGTCATCAAGCAAGTGCTTAACTGGATGCTGAGCAAAATGAGCTTTTTATGCTGTCAGCGCTGCAACAAGGCCTGTGCTTTCTTGGGGCGACGCAATGCCATTCGCCCTGGCTTACGGATCAAGCAGGGCTGTTATGGGCAGCAACTTGTTTCAGAGGGTTCATGCGACGATGATGCAGCAGGCCGAAGGCTCTCTGGTGAGATGATCTCCATGCGAGACTTGGCAAGCTCAAATAAGATTTCACTGGCAATCATGCAGAAACAGCTTTCTGAGTCAGCAAATGGGTTCCCAAGGACAGTATGTGGAAGTTCGAGGCAAAATGGCTTCTCTGGTGGTGTTGGAGCCCTGGGCATCATGAACAACAGACTGGCAGAAACAAGTGACTCTAGGTAGAGTGACCTTTTGGGTGTATATATATATATGTATATATACATATATATATATATATATATATGTATATATATATATATATATGTATATATACATATATATATATATATATATATATATATATATCAATAGGGTCAAATTTTTCAATTTATATATATGTTTTTATAAGTTCTGTGCAAGTTCTCCTACTTAGAGAGATGAGAGAGGTCTGTAATTGTAATTTTCATCATAGGTACACTTCATCTATGAGAGTCAAAATGAGAAAAAAAATCCAGAAAATCACATTGTAGGATTTTTAAATAATTTAATTATGGTGGAAAATAAGTATTTGGTCAATAACAAAAGTTCAACTCAATACTTTGTAACATAATATTTGTTGGCAATGACAGAGGTCAGACATTTCCTGTAAGTCTTCACCAGGTTTGCACACACTGTAGCTGGTATTTTGGCTCATTCCTCCATGCAGATCTCCTCTAGAGCAGTGATGTTTTGGGGCTGTTGCTGGGCAACACGGACATTCAACTTCCTCCACAAATTTTCTATGCAGTTGAGGTCTGGAGACTGGTTAGGCCACTCCAGGACCTTGAAATGCTTTTTACAGAGCATACAATGCTCTCACTAATGGAAAAAGGTTTTGGCTTAAAATCTCACGACACATGGCCCCATTCGTTCGCCCTGTCCCCTTTGCAGAAAAACAACCCCAAAGCACGATGTTTCCACCCCCATGCTTCACAGTAGGTATGGTGTTTTTGGGATGCAACTCAGCATTCTTCCTCCAAACACAACGAGTTGAGTTTTTACCAAAAAGTTCTATTTTGGTTTCATCTGACCACATGATATTCTCCCAGTCCTCTTCTGGATCATCAATATGCTCTCTGGCAAACTTCAGACGGACCTGAACATGTACTGGATTAAGCAGGGGAACATGCCTGGCACTGCAAGATCTGAGTCCCTCTCGGCGTGGTGTGTTACTGATGGTAGCCTTTGTTTGGTCCCAGCTCTCTGGAAGTCATTCATCAGGTCCCTCTGTGTAGTTCTGGGATTTTTGCGATCTGAGATCTTGCATGGAGCCCCAGATCAAGGGAGATTATCAATGGTCTTGTATGTCTCTCCTTTTCTTACGATTGCTCCCACAGTTGATTTATTCACACCAACCTGCTTGCCTATTGTAGATTCACTCTTCCCAGTGTGGTGCAGGTCTATAAATTTCTTCCTGGTGTCTTTCTAAGGCTCTTTGGTGTTGGGCATGGTTGAATTTGGAGTCTGACTGTTTGAGGCTGTGGACAGGTGTCTTTTACACAGATAACGAGGTCAAACAGGTGCCATTAATACAGGTAACAAGTGGAGGACAGAAGAGCTTCTTAAAAAAGAAGTTACAGGTCTGTGAGAGTCAGCCATTTTTCTTGTTTTTGGGTCACCAAATACTTATTTTCCACAATTACATTTATATTTACAATTACAATTACAATTACATTTACATTTACAATTACATTCTTTAAAAATCTTACAACGTGATTTCCTGGATTTTTTTTTTTCTCATTTTGTGTCTCATAGTTGAAGTGTTCCTATGATGAAAATTACAGACCTCTCTTATCTTGAATGAGTAGAACTTGCACAATCAGTGACTGACTAAATACTTCTTTGGTTCTATATATATATATATATATATATATATATATATACTTATAAATAAAATATAAATAAAATACTTATATATATATATATATATATATAACATATATATAAATTGAAACCTATAGAATGCCTAAAACATTTGCATAGTACTGTGCAATTGTCAATTTATATTCTGATTACTCATTATTTATGTTTTAGTGGTCACTGCATTCACTCATTATAGTCCATCTTTTTCCCTACATACTTTGTTAGTGCACTTAACTCTGTTCTCTAATGGTCAAGACCACTACAGATCAGGTAATATTTGACACTGATGTGGTGGTGGTGTGTTAGTGTGTGTTGAGCTTGTATGATTGGATCAGACACAGCAGTGTTGCATTACACTGACACCACATCGGTGTCACTGCAGTGCTGAGAATGATCCACCACCGAAATAGTGCCTGGTCTTTGGTGGTTTTGTGGGGGTGCTGACCATTAGAGAACAACGTAAAATAGACTAACAAAGTATGTAGAGAAACAGATGGACTATAATCTGTAAAGTGCAGTGACCACTAAAACTTAAATAAAGAATAGAAACAGAAAAATAAAGACTGCATATGACTTTTGCACAGTACTTTGTGAATATATATATATATACACCGTATTTTTCGGACTATAAGGCGCACTTAAAATCCTTTAATTTTCTCAAAAATCAACAGTGCGCCTTTAAATGCGGTGCGTCTAATGTATGAATTAATTCTGGTTGAGCCTTCTGACCTAGGACCGATTGTAGATGGTACACGGCGCTCATAAATCTGTCAAAATGTTTTAGGACGGATGTGTCTTGGTAGGTTACGAAGCTCACGGCCACTGTAGTCAGGAAACATCGCGGAGTAATGTGCTTCAGCATTAGGGTACGTGCATTCATTCATTTCTTTTCGAAGCGGATTTCAAACTCAACGCTATCCGTCACGCAGTACAACATGGACATAGAGCAGCTGCAAGAGAATTCAACATTAACGAATCAATGATACGGAAGTGGGAGGAAGCAAGAAGACGCCCTGCGCCAGGTAAAGACCAAACTGAGCTTCCGAGGGAACTTAAGAGTTTTGTTTCATTTCATGCGTCTTATAACCTGGTGCGCTTTATGTATGAAAATATACCCCGTTAGCAGCCGATCGTTGATATTGCGTCTTATAATCTGGTGCGCTTTATGGCCCGAAAAAATACGGCGTATATATATATATATATATATAATATATATATATATAGAGAGACAGAGGGAGAGGAGAGAGAGAGAGAGAGAGAGAGAGAGAGAGAGAAGAGAGAGAGAGAGAGAGAGAGATGGATAGATAGACAGATAGGTAGATAGATATACAGTATACCTTTTGGATTTATACTTGGTAAATGTTTAATTTTTACAAGAACATTTGGTCAAACAGCATGACATGCATGGGGTATATCGTCAATACATAACTTTTTGTGCCATGGTTTATATTTGGCTGACGGCAGATGGTATACGGTGGTGACTCAAAAGGTAAAGACCTCACCTGAGAAACTACTCGACCAATTCTTACATGCATTAGTGTACTGAAATTCTGTCAGCATAGCCTATACATTTCATGACATAAATATAAATCATATATTCCTGGCATATAATGAAAATACACAAACTATGATATTTATGCAAACTTGAGCACTGTTAAGTGGGAATTATATGAATGATATAGAGCTACTTCAATATAGACCTTAATCTAGAATAGAAATTGCTTTTCAATCACCAAATACATACTGCACTTGCCTTTATTTCAGCTATGCATTTTCTCATAGGATTATTGATTTTTTTATTATTACACAATCCCAATAAAGACTGATTCAAGAATGTAATTTACAGGCAGATGATGCTTATATGAATTATATTAGTACTGTTACTGTTACAGAAAAAAAATCTTGTAGTTATTCTTTTGGTCATGTGAATGTATTTGCATTTCATCATGAATTTCTTGTAATTACGAAAATCAAGATCTTCAATAAGAAGGTGATCTTTACCACATACAGCATTTAAAGTACCACCCTCTAACTTAGCAAATACTTCAAAGCTATTGGAAGGTCAAATCAAATCAAACTATTACTATAACACTTTTTACAACAGAGCATCTTTACAACTATCTAGGCCCAGAGCCCTAATTGAGCAAGCATGGAGCAACAGTGAAAAGGAGAAAAGCCTTTGGAAACCTTTGGAACAAGACTCAAAAAGGGACCCATCCTCCTTGGGCAAACTAGTTTAAATAAATGAGGGTGAATTATGAATTTTGGAAAATGCATATAAAAATAAAAACCCAGTGTGATTTACTTTCACTTTTATTTAATTGAAGTTGATTTATTTTTTCCATGTTTTGTCTGGACAACTTAGTTTCATTTGTTAATAAACATATATTCCTGCATTTCAGGACTGCAACAGATTACTAATAAAGTTATTTATGTTAAGGACTAGTAATGAGGTAAAAAACAAAAACAAAATAATAATAACAATACTAAAACTAAACAAAAAATAATAACAGGTGATGTCAACAGGTGAATGTAATCATGATTTGTCTGAATCTTTCATGGATACTACGTATCTCCAGTTCGTCAATAATTGTGTGAGAAAATAATTATAAATCTTTAAAAAGATGTTCCTGAAAGAAAGATTGGAAGGTATTTGCATTTTTCTCTCTTTACAATGCATAATATGAGTAAACGATTCAAGCAATCTGGAGGAATTTCAGTGCATAAAGTCCTGTGATCTCCGATCCCTTAGATGGCACTGCATCCAAAACACTATCCATCAAAGGCTGATATAATCACATGGACAGGGGAACTGTTTGTCAAACCATTGTCAAGCACTACAATATGGAGTATCAGTCACAAATGCCACCTAAAACTTTACAGCGCAAAAAAAGAAGTTGTTCTTATGTTAATCATGTCTTATGTTAACCATGTCCAGAAGCAGAAGTGGAAGAAATGGTCATCGTGTGCTCCAAATCAAAAACAAAAAAGACCATCCAGACTATTACCAGCGACCAAAACCTGGGGTTTGTCATGGTATGGGGTTGTGTCAGTGCCCTTGGCAAAGGTAATTTACATGTTTTTACACTAGGAATATGAATGAAATTAAGTTGACCAGACAAAACATGAAATATCACATAATGTCTGCAAATAAAAGTCAAAGTAAATATAAGAAACTGAGTATTTTATTTGCATTTTCCATACTGTCTCATTTTTTCTGATTGTATGTTGTAATTAACATTGAAAATCCATGTGCTGTGGAGGAAGAAAGGCCCATGCAAGGTGTGAGAAAGGTGGATCCAAACAGAAGGTAGTGTGATTGTCATTATATTACACCCCTGTTCAAATGTAAAATGATATCCCATCTTCTCTCCAGTGCTCCAGGGGATACATCTATACTCAAAGAACATGTAGCCCAGTCAATTTCCTTTAAGTCAGGTCCATTATATCTAGTGTAGCTAATTCTCTTTTAATAACATGTTGTTTATGGCACTTTTTACTGTGCCAGTGGTGCTGTAACTAGCAAATGGTGCACTGCATTTGGGTAAAAATTGCAAATGGCAATGGAATTGTGAAATTTATATGCTGCTTCTTATAAATCAGATAAATATACAGATGAAAAATCCCTCAGGTAGATAAAACTTCAGGTTTAAAATATGTTATGTTAAGTATTGTATGTTAAAGCCATACAATAAATGCTTGTATAAACTGTTATAGGTATATTTTTCTAAATGTGTTAAATTGTATAATGAGTGGGTACATTGCTGGGAATATGGATAGTCTTACTCAATTGATAGAGTTGTCTATTAACTGTAAATTATTGTAATTGAACATTAATCTTTAAAACATAATAATAAATTGACATGAAATTATGAGTTTAAAGAGTAGAGCATGATTGAGGAATAAAGGAAATAAAAAAGTCACAGCTGATCTGCATAACCAGTACAATTTTGGTTTGATATATGCATTTTGGATAACATGTAGAAGAAAGAATACAAATGCATGCATCACTTGATATCATCTCACTTGCTTTCCTTTGTGTAACGTCCACAGCTTCTCTGAAATCAATATTTTTTACATCCTGCAAAATGTCTCAATTGAACAAAATGCTTTAGAGTACTTTACATTCCCTGCTATATGAAAGGATGGATCATATTTCATAGTCTTTGAAATATAACATCATCAATTTCAATAATTTGAACATTCTGTTTTCTCTTATACGTCTTCTCCAGCAATATAATAACAAAAGGTTCAAAAGATTGTATTTTTAAAGATATGTATTGAATGTATTTTATGTATGCTGTCTGACTTATGTGCAGAACCCAGATTTACATTTTTAATGGATTTTTGTGGTTTGAAAATAACTGCAACAAGTAAATTGCTTTGTGAGTGGCCTTAGGCTGGGTAGCACGAGACTTGTCATTGTCTGTGTTTTAACCCTTTTATGCAAGCCACAGCTTCCACAGTTAAAATCTGAGTTAATTCTGATTGTTTGGTAAGCTTGTGGTAAAGTACTCTCTGACACTGCTATATGATTGTATTTGTTTGTTTGGGGTTTTAGACGTAATAGATAATTCACCATCAAGAATATGCATAAAGTCAGCATGTTTCATGCATGCTTTAATACAGAAGCAATATATTAATTCATGTAGTAATTAAGGTAGAACATGAAGGTTAAGCATTACTAAAGCATTACTTCCACAGGGGTTTATGATGTTTGTGGCCCTGAAAGTAAAGTGTTACGATTTGGTGTTGTCAGTTGTCTGTTATCTGTTTTGATATTTTCTTTTTCTACTAATGATTATTGGTCATTGATTGTGACAGATATTTACATATAATAATACATTATGGGATATACACAAAACAATTTAAATTAGAATTTAAATTACTGCAATTCTTGGTGAACATAATTTTAGTTATAGCCCAAAATCCCAAGGCATCTAACTGATGCAAAGTAGAAATGAAATTGCCCAAAGAGTCTGGTTTTGAACCTGGTTTTGAACATCTGGGTTTTAATTTATCTTTGGTTTTACAAGTATAAGTGTTCCATGTGGCCTTCACTGTGCTGTTCCATTTTATAATTATATAAAAGTTCCACTGGGTTGCAAGTTATACATCTCTAACAATTGTACATTTCTATTGATATACTTAATATAAAATAAAATATATCAAAATAAGAAAGGACTTATGCTAAACAGGTGTGTGTGTGTGTGTGTGTGTGTGTGTGTGTGTGTGTGTGTGTGTGTGTGTGTGATGTTGCAAAATATTTAAAACTATTTTTTTACCCTATTTTTTTTATTGATTTTTTCATCAAAACTTTCCTTTTCTCCCATCTCACATCAGTTTCTTTTTCTCATTTTAGACTTTTGTTTTTCTCACTTTTTTCACACACACAAACACACACTAACGAATGATTACCACTGCAATTCGTGACCCTTAGAGATCTACAGTTCAATCATTGTAGCATTCCGCCTTACATGCCTTCACACTCAGATGCAAATAATCTGAATAGCCCTGGAGCACTCTGGGAAACATAGTCTCCATCATATGATAAGTCAGCTTGCACCACACCTCTCTACTACCCTTGCTGGTCAGAGGTGGTACTACAGAGTTTGCTCCTTTGCTAAGACGTGGTATTGCAGGCTTGGCCCAAGCTGTTCTTGTGCTGTGGCATAGTGCAGCTCAACCCCCATACAGCTCTTGGGAGCACTAAAAGCTTTATGTCGGCCTTACACTAAGCGATTTGAGTGAGTCGCTAGTCACAGGCACTGTCAGATGGCCAGCGGTATTCAGCGTTGGCATGATGCATGCTACCTGAAGCTGCAAGCTTAGTCACTGCTGCTCTTGGCCTTCAAGAATGATGCGCCAGCTATGGAATATCACACTGAATAGGTCTTGCTCTGATGGGTACTTTGTGGCCAGGTCTTTTTGTCACAGGGTCACCAGGGGGTTGGACCGAACTGCAGAGCAATACTGGTTTTGACGACTTGGGGGTTGGGGTTTGAAAGCAATTGGAAGGTTACTAAGAATAAGAATTAATTCTTTAATAATATAAATTCTTTTTTAAAATACTGAGAACTTAGTGGGATTTGATTGGGGCATGTACTGTTATGTTAACTATAGTTGTTAACATAAGGAGAAATCACTATATAGTTCAGCAGGAAATAAAGGATTGAATTCAACATAACATATTCAGACCAAGAACTGACTACAAAAGCTTCCCTGATTGAAGGTAGGAAATACAGTGGTACTTGAAAGTTTGTGAACCCTTTAGAATCTTCTATATTTCTGCATAAATATGACCTAAAACATCATCAGATTTTCACACAAGTCCTAAAAGTAGATAAAGAGAACCCAATTAAACAAATGTGACAAAAATATTATACTTGGTCATTTATTTATTGAGGAAAATGATCCAATATTACATATTAGTGAGTGACAAAAGTATGTGAACCTCTAGGATTAGCAGGTAATCTGAAGGTGAAATTAGAGTTAGATGTTTTCAGTAAATCTGATGACAATCAGGTGTGAGTGGGCACCCTGTTATTTAAATAACAGGGATCTTTCAAAGTCTGCTCTTGCCAACACATGTTTGTGGAAGTATATCATGGCACGAACAAAGGAGATTTCTGAGAACCTCAGAAAAACAGTTGTTGATGCTCATCAGGCTGGAAAAGGTTACAAATCCATCTCTAAAGAGTTTGGACTCCACCATCAGAAGAACACTGAACAACAATGGTGTGCATGGCAGGGTTGCAAGAAGAAAGCCACTGCTCCCCAAAAAGAACATTGCTGCTCATCTGCAGTTTGCTAAAGATCACATGGAAAAGCCAGAAGGCTATTGAAAGAATGTTTTGTGGACGGATGAGACCAAAATAGAATATTTTGGTTTAAAAGAAAAGCGTTATGTTTGGAGAAAAGAAAACACTGCATTCCATCTTAAGACCCTTATCCCATTTGTGAAATATGGTGGTGGTAATATCATGGTTTGTGCCTGTTTTGGGCAAGACGGCTTGCCATCACTGATGGAACAATGAAGTCTGAATTATATCAGAGAATTCTAAAGGAAAATGTCAGGACATCTGTCCATGAACTGAATGTCAAGAGAAGGTGGGTCATGCAGCAAGATAACGACCCTAAGCACGTCATTTTACCAAAAAATGGTTAAAGAAGAATAAAGTTAATGTTTGGGAATGGCCAAGTCAAAGTACTGAGCTCAATCCAATCGAAATGTTGTGGAAGGACCTGAAGCAAGCAGTTAATGTGAGGAAACCCAACAACATCCCAGAGTTGTAGCTGTTCTGTACGGAGGAATGGGCTAAAATTCCTCCAAGCCGGTGTGCAGGACTGAACAGTCAAAACAAATCACATGTAAGGGAACTGAAGCGTTTGCACGAGAAATGCACTGACCTTGAGTCTAGGAGTCGTGATCACAACCTGTTGATTATCGGGGTTCCAGAGAGAGCCGAGGGAGCCACTACTACCCGATATACTCGAGTTCTTTTCTGAGGTACTGGCCCTGAACATTTTACTTCTCTGGTGATTATTGACTGAGCCCATAGATCTCTAGCCCCCAGACCAAAGAAAGGTGAGCATCCACGGCCCATACTTGTGCGAATACATTACTATGCTGAAAAAGAGCGGATCCTGGGATTATCTAAGGGCAAAGAATGTCTTACATTTCGAGGCTCTTCGGTACACATCTTTCTGGATCTCCCAGAAGAGATTGGTAAACACGAGCTGCTTTCAACCCAGTGAAAGCTAAACGACGTGAGGCCAAGATCGAGTACAGTCTCTTTTTTCCCACTGTTCTCGCTGTGAACTTTAATGGGACCAGGCACAAATTCCGCACTCCGGAATCCGTGGCAGAGTTCTATCATACGAAGATACTGCAGTAATAGTTTCAATGTGCCTTGAGTAACAAGCAAACTTGTCTTGCCATTGTCCTAATTATTATTTTGGCCATTCTCTTTAATGACTGGTGGACCTTTTGCTCTGCGCAGCTCCCCTTACCCATGAGAGCCTTTGCTTCTCAGTTTGATTTCACTCTGACCTTAGTTTTTTTTTTTTCCCTGCCGTTGTTGTTGGTTTATGGTAATGCCGTGTCACAGACGTGCAATATATATCCATTTGTGTCTGACTCCTCAAGCATTTAATTAAAAAAATCGGGGGAGCTATAACTACACCGAAGGTTACAAGTAGGTCTGTAGTAACTACTTAGTGTTTGAAAGTTGATGTGTGGTTTTTCTGCCTTTCAGTTGGGGAAAGACAGGGGAGGATGAGTGGGAGGGTATTCACTGTTTACTGTTTTGTTGTTTGTGTCACATCCATTTTCCCACAGGGCTGCAGTGCAAAAGTGAACTTAACGTTAATTTGATTCACGTAATTACAATAATCTCTTCAATAGTTCAATAAAAAATTAATAATTAAATAAAAAATTCAATAATCTCTTGCTGGCAGACGAATCCTTCAAGGATTTTGTAACATCTGAGATCAAATTCTTCTTAACCAATAACAACACCGGGGATGTATCTAGGAGCACCGTATGGGAGGCTTTAAAAGCCTACCTTCTGGGACAAATAATTTCTTACAATACGGCTGTCAATAAATTGTGAATAAAACGTATGTCCAGTATTACTGATCAGATTTTAGACCTGGACCGTCGTTATTCCACTTCACCTACCTCTGATCTATATAAAGAAAGATTAATGCTCCAGACAGAATTTGACCTTCTATCCACAAACGAAACAGCTCACCAACTGTTATGGGCCTGTCATAGGTCATATGAATATGGAGAGAAAATTGGGAAGCTTTTGGCTCTGTAAATTAGACCATCAGCCGCATCTAGAATGATTACGGAGATTCGGTCCAGCACTGGACAGATAACTGTAGATCAACAGGATAAATATGGAATTTGAACATTTCTACAATCATTTATATTCCTCTGAGTTAGAGGGTGACATCACTTTGATTGATGATTTTTTTTTGCTGATTTAAACATCCGAAAGAAGACAAAGCACAATTGGAAAAGCCCCTGTCCCTAGATGAGTTCCAATAAAGAGCATGCAAAGTTCCAAGGCACCAGGACCAGATAGGTTTAGCTCTGAGTTTTACATGGCCTTTTTATGACTACTTTCTCCCCTACTGTTAGAAGTTATTAATGAATCATTTGATGCGAATACTCTTTCCCCAACTTTCTATCAGGCCTGCATTTCTCTCCTGCCCAACCGGGATAAGGACCCACTTCATCCTGGATCTTATAGAACTCTCAGTCTGCTGAATGGACATGAAAATATTAGCCAAAACACTGGCCACTCGTTTTGAGCTAGATTTATTTAGATCCGATTTAGAACCGGATTTATTAAGAATAGGCTTTTATTTTTGAATCTACGTAGACTTTTTAATGTTATTTATTCTCCTAGCCTGGATCCCCAATGCCCAGAGGCATACTTGTCTCACTGGATGCTGAAAAGGCGTTTGATCCAATCCTGTGTGAATGGCACACATGGCCATTATCATTAATTGCTATGTCAATCTGCATATTAAACTGATCACCGGTCCCATTGTTATGCAATGGTGCTGGTACCAGTCGTTATGCAAATGTGCTGTATATAAGATTGGGGATGTTTGCCAACTAGCTGAGACTGAAGAAGTCACTTAAATGAGTGACAAAACGTTTCTCCAACAAAATCTATGTCCAGATAAACAGATTCAACTTCTGGGATTTTCTTACCTGGATTATAGAGCATGCGTCAAGACGCCGTTTGACAGGGTCAAGTGGGATTTCCTTTTTTTCTGCCTTGGAGAGATTACGGACTATCCAAGACTTTGCACGATGGTCCCATCTTGCTTTATCTATGGCAGGGAGAGTCAATGCGGTTAAAATGAATGTGCTTCCCAAGTTTCTGTTCCTTTTCTAATGCATTCCCATTGTCATCAAGAAGTCATTTTTTAGACAGTTGGAAAGAGAAATCACACACTTTGTCTGGAATAAGAAACCCTTACTACAGAGACCAAAGCAGAGGGGAGGCATGGGACTCCCCAATTTCCATCTTTATTATTGGGCCTTTAATTTGCATGCTCTCTCTTATTGGAGCCGGTTCTATGAACTATCAACCAACCTGCTTGGCTGCAGATTCAACAGGTCTCATGCTCTCCCAGTTCCCTGAGTGGATTGTTATTTTCCTCCCTTCCCATCTCCATGGCATTCGTTGGAGCTAACCCGATTATAAAACAGTCCGTCAAACTTTTTGACAAACTTTAGAAAACATTTCGGATCGCAGGCCAATTCTCTCCTTACCCCACTTGATGCTAATCACCATTTTCAACCCTTGATATTAGATTGCGCCTTTCAATTGTGGACACAAAATAGCATAAAAACAATGAGAGATCATTATGTGAATGGAATATTTCCTTCTTTTGAAGTGTTAAGCAGAAAATTCAGTTTGCCTCAAACTCATTTCTTCCGATACTTGCAAATCCGCAACTACATAAGATCTAATACAACAACATTTCCCAATGCACCTAATAGCACCCACAAGGATTCTTTCTTCATGGTTGACCCTTCAACTCGGGGTGTAATCTCATGTTTCTACAACCTTATGTCCGAACAATCAGACACATCCCTAGTGTTTTTTCAAATCTGTGTGTGAGGAGGATCTGGGCATTACATTAACAGAGGAGCGATGGAAGGAAACACAGGCAGCAGTTCACTCGGTGTCTATTTGCACTAGACACGGTCTCATACAGTTTAGGGTCTTACATCAGCTTCACCTATCAAAGGTTAAATTGTCTAAAATGTACCCAAACATAAACCCTATGTGTGATCGTTGTGGACTATCCCCTGCCACGCTGGGACACGCGTTTTGGCTGTGTCCGAGGTTATTTAATTTTTGGAATTCTATACTCAAAGCCTTGTCTGATGTCTTGGGCCACAGGATCGAACCTGACCCAGTGTTGGCTGTGTTAGGGGTACCAGGAATGGGAAGTCCACACAGTGTGTCCAACCTTTCGGTCGCAAAGTTTATCACCCATTTAGCACACCGGTTAATCTTATTGAATTGGAAACAAGTTCAGCCCCCCGCTTACACAGCATTGTTTAATGATGTTATGCAGCACCTTAAACTGGACTCAGGTTTACTTTACAGGGTTCCACGGAGATATATCATACTAGGTATCACTTCTTTAAACATGTAGGAATTGGATCTAATAAACACGTTGATGACTTAGACAAGCTGATCAGTGCAGATAGTTCAGTGTTAGTAATTGGGGTAAAAGATTCTAGTCTTGATTTACAACTAATTAAACAGACGTCTTCACTAGTGCTGCATCTGGAAGGTTGCTGAATAGTTTGGTGATGTGATGATCAGCGAGTTTTATGCCTAATGTTATCTTATCATTAAAGAAAGTCATGAAATCCTTACTATTAAAATTACGCAGAACGTGAGAATCACTTTCTGTAGGGTTTTCTGTTAATTTGGAGACTGTATTAAAGAGAAATCTAGGATTATTCTTATTTTTCTCTATGACTGAGGAAAAATATGCAGCTTTAGCTTTAGTGAGACCATGCTATCCCTCCAAGCAATCTTAAATACCTCCAATTTACTATGTTGCCACTTTCGCTCTAGGCACCGCATTGTTTGCTTTAAGGTACGGGTGTGGTCATTATACCATGGTGCTAGCCTATTTTCCCTAATGTGTTTGACCCTAGCAGGAGCAATCATATCCAGGGTTGAGCAAAACACACTCTCTAATTAGTCATTTACACACTCAGGATGATCGGGCTCCGTGGGTGTTTTACATTTTTAGTCTGGTACGTTTTTAATAAACGCTGCTGGAGTAGCAGATGTGATAGTGCGCTTGGTGTGATAACGAGGCAGAAGGATTTTATTTATTAGAGATAACTCAGATACTATATCACTTTGTGGGATAACATCAAGGTTATCTGTATTAATACCAAATGTTAATATTTGATCTAAAGTATGATTACAGCGGTGGGTTGGTCCCATCACATTCTGAGTGATACTCATGGATTCTAAGATGGACTTGAAAGCAATTTTAAGTGGATCATGCTCATTGTCAAAATGAATATTAAAATCACCTACAATTAAAGCCTTATCTGTTGAAAGTACTAAGCAGAAAAGAAAGTAAGCAAAATTCCTGGAGAAATTCTGAATAAGGACCTGGAGGGTGGTAAATAGTGATAACCTGAAAAGGGTGTGGTTTTGAATTGTATAATGATGGATCAGTGACATTAAGATTCCGTTTTTCAAACGAATTAGCCTTGTAATGGGATTTAGCGGTAACACCTAGCTGTTTGTCAAAAATTGTGGCTACGCCTCACCCCTGACCATTAGGATGAGGGTGATGAACATGACTGTATCCAGGAGGTGAGGCTTCATTTATGGCTAAATATTCTTTCAGTCTAATCCAGGTTTCAGTGAGACAGAGAGCGTGTAAGCATTTATCAGTGATCATTTCATTTACAATCACTGCTTTGTTTGTAAGTGATCTAATGTTAAGTAATCCTAGCTTTAGTCTACGGTTGTTATTTCTATGGGAGCTATTTGTGTTTATACTAATGAGATTATTAAAAAAGTTCAAATTAAATACATTTAGGACAGATGCGGGTAACAGACACAGTTTCAATAACGTGAGTTCTGGGTGATATGGTGATGGCTACCAGCAGACAGTTGGTTAAGCCGGTCTCTCTGCTGCCTGACCCCTGCTCTGGATAGTCAGCCCCTAACCAAACCGCCCATAAGACTATGGGCAATGTTTGCAGGAGATGAGAGCAGCACCCTCCCAAGTGGGATGGACACCGTCCTATCCTAAAAGGCCAGGCTTACCCTCAAAGGTTGTCCAATTGTCTATAAAGCCCACGTTGTTTTCAGAGCACCACTTGGACAGCCAGCAGGTTAGCGAAAATAACCTGCTGTAGGCTAGGTCACCTCACTGCATTCGGTTAGGGCCAGAGCACACTACCGCATCAGACATCGCCTTCGCAACTCTAATCACCTCTACAAATTTAGCCTTAGTTGCCTCTGACTGGCGAAGGCGTATATCATTAGTCCCTATATGAACAACTATCCTAGAGAATCTACGGATTTCGAGCTCACTAAGGCTCGCTACAATGTCCGGCACCCTGGTTCCCGGGATACATGTAACTCTAGCTGCTGGTGTCCCTAAAGGGGTAGCTAATTTCACGTGTCGTAAAATAGAGTCACCTATGACCAGAGCTCTTTCAACAGGTTGCTCAGTGAGTGCATCACTGGGGAGGGTAAACCTGTTGGACACGTGAACAGCTAAAGAGTGTAGCCTTATGACTACATCGCTGAACTGTCACCAACTTGTCCTACTGCGAGGGCGCTACAGGAGCAGGGGCACTAACTACACCTGTGGCATCCAGATCTGCTAAGCTAGAAGCTGAGCTTGCCTTCTCTAATGTCCGGATGTGAACTTCTAAAACTACAAACTTCTCCGTCAGACTAGCTACAAGCCTACACCTATCACAAATAAATTTAAACTAATGACGGAGGAAGAATAGCTGAACATGCCATACTAAACACAGGGAATGCTGGAATGCAGTGTTTTCTATTAACCAAACATAACACTTCTCATGTAAATGAAAATGTTCTATTTTGGTCTCATCTGTATGCAAAACATTTTTCCAACAGCCTTCTGGTTTGTCCACATAACCAACATAAACTAGTAGTTTACCAACATAAACTAGTTCCTTAAATGAGAAATGAATGATAATCTTATTGACTATAAATGATCATAATTGAATGATTAAACTAAACAATTTCCTTTGCTAGCATGTCTTTCCACTTGGCTGTGTGTACAGCCTTCAAACACAAGCCCAAACTGAAAGCTTTTCCACTTAATATTTCTTCCCCTCCCAGTCCTGAGCACTGCATGTATCAGTCTTCCACTCATTTCATGCTTAGTATTGTGAGTGATTTGCATCTCACTTCTATATCAGTCATATTATTTTTAAATCATACAATAGTTCCTTTCTTAAGTATAACTATTTTCTTAGGTGTACACAAATTCCCATATCATCTTACCAACCAACAGAGCTACTGCATGAAAAGCCACTGCAACAAATGCCTGGATTTGGAATGGTCATATAGCGTGCGACACAGCAGGTGCCAATCCGGTGGTGGTGGTATATGGTGTGAGCATCGAACATCATTCAAATGCTATACTCTACCTTAATAATGTTTCTGACCATGTTCATTCCTTCATGATGACAGAGTGATTTATGATTACACTTCCAGCGGGATAACACACCTAGCCACAAAGCTCAAATCATCCCAAAGTGGTTACTTAAACATAACAAAATGATTCCCTATGATATCCTAAGAATTAAGGCAATTCTGAAGGCATAAGCATATTAGCATGTACCTAATACTAAAAAATGTGTGTTTATTCGGTTTTTATTTAACGTCGCTATCAGCATCAGTGGCTATTTCAGCGACACATGCAAGGTTACATCTATATAAGTTTTTGTCAAGACTAGTCATATATATTCAAGTCAATGCCAATTTAACCTAATGATAATCTCATTTAACCTAACATACATGTATTTGGACTGTGGGAGGAAACCGGAGTACCTGGATTAAACCCACACAGACATGGGGAGAACATGTAGATTCCACACAGGAGGACCCAGGCAGCTCTACCCTGGGATTGAACCCAGGACCTTCTTGGTGTGAGACAGCAGTGCTACCCACTGAGCCACCCTAAAAAAAGTGTGGGTGGTGAGTGTGTGTCTATCTATCTACCTACCTACTTATTGATATAAAGTTTAACCTCATTATCTTGCCCACATCTGTTTCATGGCTATTTTTGGTGAGAGGCAAGTTTGGCGAGTTAATGAGGTTACAAAAAAGATATACAAAATGACATTCATATCTGATGCTAATGAAATGTGTTTTACTGAGCAGCCAAGAAGACTGGAGGCTGTAATCACTGCCAAATGTGCTTCAAATAAGCACTGAGTAAGTGGTCTGCAACATAACAAAATGTGAAGAAAGTGAAAGGGTCTACAGACCCTTTGTACCCTTGGACTGCAGTGTATATACTTACTAAAAAAGTTGATGGAAATGTCGGCTTGCTGCAAAACTCTGCATGCAGTTATGTCTAGATATGTAACTGATTACAGGTGTGATCTGATGAGACACTGGGTATTGCCACAAGAGCATGTAAAAGTGCTTCTCCTGCTGTCCTATAAAAAGCCCTCATATGATCAGCAACCTTATCGTCTTTAGCAACAAATCCAGGCTCTGTTTGGGATTTGACGACACTCAGGTTTGAGTAAGAACTCATGGTGACACACTGCCCCAACTGCTGGTGTGATGATCTGGGGATCCACTGCATACGACAGTTTGGAACTCCTAGTAAGTGATACGAGGGATACTAACAATGCAACAATGTGTGTAGGACATCCTGTGGCCGTTCCGGGGATCCTGGAGCTGTGAGGTGACAGTGGCATTACACCACATTGCCGCCATACAGTATATGTATGGGAGAATAGACAGTAAGATAAAGATAAAGAAAATATCCATCTTGACTTTCTTTATCTTTATCTTACTGTCTATTCTCCCCATGGCATGCCTCTAAACTGATATATTGTTGTTCCTTACTTATTTTGTCTATCTCTTCCTCTCTTGTGGTCTGGTTTCATAAAGTAGGTTAAATATCATTCTTTGAAAATGCAGGACACAGAGGCCACCTACTTCACACATTTTTGTGTTTTCCTGCTCTAACACATCTACTTCAACTCAGGAATTACACTTGCTGATGAGAAAACAGTTGAATCATGTGTTAGAGCAGGGAAACACGTTAGCTGAATCCCATTTCAGGAGGCTGCATTTGAAGACAGATTGCGTCATAGCAGGTCTGTAATTTTCATCATAGGTACACTTCAACTATGAGAGACAAAATGAGAAAAAAATCAAGAATAAAGAATTTAATTGTAAATTAGGGTAGAAAATAAGTATTAGGTCAATAACAATAGCTCAACTCAATACTTTGTAACATAACCATGGTTGGCAATGTCAGAGGTCAAACATTTCCTGTAAGTCTTCACCAGGTTTGCACACACTGTAGCTGGTATTTTGGCCCATTCCTCCAAGCAGATCTTCTCTAGAGCAGTGATGTTTTGGGGCTGTCGCTAGGCAACACAGACTTTCAACTCCCTGCACAAATTTTCTATTGGGTTGACATCTGGAGACTCACTAAACCACTCCAGGACCTTGAAATGCTTTTTACGGAGCCACTCCTTCGTTGTCTGAGCGCTGTGTTTGGGATCATTGTCATGCTGGAAGACCCAGCCACGGTCCATCTTCAATGCTCTCACTGATGGAAGAAGGTTTTGGCTTAAAATCTCATGATACATGGCCCCGTTCATTCGTCCCTCAACACGGATCAGTCGTCCTGTCCCCTTTGCAGAAAAACAGCCCCAAAGAATGGTTTTCCACCCCCATGCTTCACAGTATGTATGGTGTTCTTGGCATGCAACTCAGCATTCTTCTTCCTCCAAAGACGATGAGTTGAGTTTTTACCAAAAAGCTCTATTCTGGTTTCATCTGACCACATGATGCTCTCTGGCAAACTTCAGACGGGCCTGGACATGTACTGGCTTAAGCAGGGGGACACGCCTGGTACTGCAGGATCTGAATCAGCTCTCTGCAGGTTATTCATCAGGTCCCTCCGTGTAGTTCTGGGATTTTTGCTCACTGTTCTCATGATCATTTTTGACCCCACGGGATAAGATCTTGCATGTAGCCCCAGATCGAGGGAGATTATTAATGGTCTTGTATGTCTTCCATTTTCTTACAATTGCTCCCACAGTTGATTTATTCACACCAACCTGCTTGCCTATTGTAGATTCACTCTTCCCAGCCTGCTGCAGGTCTACAATTTTCTTCCTGGTGTCCTTGTCCTCTTTGGTCTTGGTCATGGTTGAGTTTGGAGTCTGATTGTTTGAGGCTGTGGATAGGTGTCTTTTATACAGATAACGAGGTCAAACAGGTGCATTAATACAGTGGAGTGGAGGACAGAAGACCTTATTAAAGAAGAAGTTACAGGTCTGTGAGAGCCAGAAATCTTGCTTGTTTGTGGGTGACCAAATACTTATTTCCCACCATGATTTACAATTAAATTCTTTAAAAATCCTACAATGTCTCTCATAGTTGAAGTGTACCTATGATGAAAATTACAGACCTCTCTCATCTTTCTAAGTAGGAGAACTTGCACAATCAGTGGCTGACTAAATACTTTTTTGCCCCACTGTATAATATTTCTCAGAAAAAAAATTCAAATTGAATTCCTTCATCATTTTTTTATGAAAATGATCTTTAATTCTACACACACACACACACACACACACATACAGGAAAAATGTGTAGAAGGAGGAAGATGCGCAGGGGGAGGAGGATGTACAGGAAGAGGATGTTAGTGATGACAGTAAGGAAGAATTATTTATCCAGTGTCTTTTTGCACCACCATAATTCTTACATTCTGCATGGAGAAAATCTATGGAAAATCCAAATAAAAGTCATTTTAAGGAATTGAAATGTACAAATGTTATTGCAACAGCATTCAGTCCATACATTCATATTGCAGATTTGCATTTATAGGTCACTAGCTTAAAGTAATTGGACCAAAAAGGAACACACCTCTTTTTAAATGCTCAGGATATTATTGATTTAGTGGCTGCCTAGTTGAAGTAGAAGTTGTAGTGAGGCTTCACTTAAGGTACATATGTTCTTCAGTGTTGAATTGGTGCTGCACAGCAAAAGCAAAAGGCTTAAAAAGTAACCTGTGATTGCAGAAGAACAAAACTAAATAATTTAGTAAAATTTACTAAAAAAGTAGCAATTTACTAAAAAAGTTTGTAACCATGCTTGCTAGGCCTGCATCTTCAAAACATGCAGAAATGGAATAATGGTAATGGTTGGTACTCCAACTTTCCTTCCCAAAGAGCTATCATCTAAGAGGAACACTGAGATTTGCCACAGATGAGGACGTACTGTGTCTTGATGCAACAGGGAGTATTCTAAAAACATGACCATTCTAAGTATATGAGCTACTAATGAGAAACTGAACTACATGGTGCTTGAAAGTTTGTGAACCCTTTAAAATTTTGTATATTTATGCATAAATATGACCTAAAACTATGGAGTGAGATCAATATTTTTAATTAGGGAGTGCAAAATCAAAATACAAGAGCACTAAATCACTTTAAACCGAGCAAAAACAAGAACTGCACGCTTCCAACGTGGCAGCGCTTTTCAGTTCTGTGCCCGTTTCGTAGATAAAAACTGGAAATACGTCAGAGGTCAAGGGTTGGTAGCTGATTACTGGAACTATCGATTGCAAGCTATCGCTGTACTGACATGAAATAATAATATAGAGATTAATATATAATTCAGTAATGAAGAAACTAAAAGCTTTATTAAAGCTAAAATGAAGGATAAATGGCTAAATCTATGGGCACAGAACAGATTGGAAAACAGTTTTACAATATTAAAAGTAAACTGAGAAATTAATTTAAAAAAAAGGACCATACCATGATGGCCAGCCAGTTCTCTGCACAGCTTCCAGAAATCGACTAAGAATGCATATACATTATATACATACAGATATACATTATAGCTACTGAGAATGCATAGTTATTTCAGATATCTTTACATCAAATCACATGTTCACGCTCTAGGCCTGACAATTGGGAAGATCGTTCTAAATTCAAAATGGAAACAGGTCTAAATATTAATGTAATACCATCATTGACTTGCTGAATTTAACATACTGGGGAGAACATAACGTAAAATGCTGCAAGTGCAAAGATTTGGGCACATATTTATTCACTGTAGTTTCTGTCAAAGAGTTGCCAAGTACTGACTGACAGGTGTCCAAATCTGCAGATGTCACATTTTATGTTATGTTCTTCCAACATGTTAAATTCAAAATTAAATACTGTGCATTAAACATTTGTAGAAATATGCCATACTATTGTTTCATGTAGAGGTTAGGGTAGCTTATTTAACTTAAAAAAATCAGCAAACGTTTGATAAGGAGTGCCCAAACTTTTGATATATGTCATGTAATTTCAGTCTAATTTGATTTCCCTCAAAATGTGAAATTAATCATTGTCTGGCTTGATAATATTTAGGACAATGAAGAATTACGTGTTCTACAGTTTCTTGATTATTACAGTATTCACAGTTGCCCTCAATATGTTTCTTCATTAAAACAAGGTGTTGTTTAACCCTGTATGTCCAAATCGCATTCTTGATAATATGGTCTCTTCTTGCTTACTTCAGCTTGTATGCCTGCCCTTTCCAACTTTACTTTTAATATTAAAAAACTGTCTTCCAATCTGTTCTGTGGCCATAGATTTTGCCATTTATCCATCATTTTAGTTTTAATAATGCTTTTAATGTCCTCTTTACTGCATTTTGCATTAATCTCTATATTACTATTTTCCACCGATTTTTTATAACGACATCTTGCAATTGATAGTTCCAGTAATCATCTACCAAGCCTTGAGTTCTGACGTATTCCGGTTATCTACGAAACGAGCAGAAGTTTCAGAAGCGAGCAAAAAACTCAAATGCGCGCTGAAAACAGTGAAGCGAGCAAAAAAGTAAAATGCGCTTCCACGTTGGAAACATGAAATTCTTGTTTTTGCTCGGTTTTCTTGAATTTGCGTGCTCGTTGCGCCTGACTTGTTCGATTTATTAAAGATAGTGATCTCACTCCATATAAAACGTATATAATCTTCAGATCCTAAAAGTCCTAAAAGTAAATAAAGAGAACCCAGTTAAACAAATGAGACAAAAATATTATACTTGGTCATTTATTTATTGAAGAAAATGATCCAATATTACATATTTGTGAGTGGCAAAAGTATGTGAACCTTTAGGATTGACAATTAATTTGAAGGTGAAATTAGAGTCAGGTGTTTTCAAGCAATGGGGTGACAATGAGTTGTGAGTGGGCACCCTGTTTAATTTAAAGAACAGGGATCTATCAAAGTCTGTGTCACGACAGGGGTATACGGATGAAAGGAGACAAGCGCAGGTATACCATAAACAATAACGGGATTTATTAAACAAAAGGAGTCTGCTCTGGATGCCCTCACAGAGAGCCTCTCGGGAAAAGACGGCCTCCTGGCTGGCCTCACAGGAACAGACAGCCTCTGTGCAGGCCTCTCAGGAATAGATGGCCTTGAGGACGGCCTCTTGGAAATAGACGGCCTCTGGGACGGCCTCTCGGAAACAGACGGCCTCTGGGATGGTCTCTCGGAAACAGACGGCCTCTGGGACGACATCTCGGAAGCAGACGGCCTCTGGGACGGTCTCTCCGAAGCAGACGGCCTCTGGGACGGCCTCTCGAACAAATGTCCTCGGTGCAGGCACGAGTACTGACGTCCTCGGCACAGGCGCTGATGTCCTCGGTGATGACACGGGCGCTGACATCCTTGGCGCTGGCACGGCTGCTGATGTCCTCGATGCTGGCACGGGCGCTGACGTCCTCACGCAAATGTCCATGGCGCAGGAGTCAAGTCCATTGTTACCCTCCCCAGGAGTAGTTGACTGACAAAGATCACTCCAAGATCAAGGTATGTAATAGTTGGTGAGGTTACAAAGGACCCCACGGTAACTTCAAAACAACTGAAGGCCTCGGTCACTTTGGCTAATGTTAATGTTCATGAGTCCACCATCAGAAAAACACTGAACAACAATGGTGTGCATGGCAGGGTTGCATTGAGAAAATCACTGCTCTCCAAGAAGAACATTGATGCTCGTCTGCAGGTTGCTAAAGATCACGTGGACATGCCAGAAGGTTATTGGAAGAATGTTTTGTGGACATTTTGATTTAAAGATTTAAAATGTTTGGAGAAAGGAAAACACTGCATTCCAGCATAAGAACCTTATCCCATCTGCAAATCATGGTGGAGGTAGTATCATGGTTTGGGCCTGTTTTGCTGCATCTAGGCCAGGACGGCTTGCCATCATTGATGGAACAATGAATTCTGAATTATATCAGAGAATTCTAAAGAAAAATGTCAGGACATCTGTCCATGAACTGAATGTCAAGAGAAGGTGGGTCATGCAGCAAGACAACAACCCTAAGCACACAAGTCATTCTACCAAAGAATGGTTAAAGAAGAATAAAGTTAATGTTTTGGAATGGCCAAGTTAAAGTCCTGAGCTCAATCCAATCAAAATGTTGTGGAAGGACCTGAAGCAATCAGTTAATGTGAGGAAACTCACCAACATCAGAGAGTTGAAGCTGTTCTGTACTGAGGAATGGGATAAAATCCCTCCAAGCCAGAGTGCAGGACTGATCAGCAGTTACAGGAAACGTTTAGTTGCAGTTATTGCTGCACCAGATACTGAAAGCAAGGTTTCACATTTTTTTCTACTCACTAATATGTAATATTGGATCATTTTCCTCAATAAATAAATGACCAAGTATAATATTTATAAATTTTTGTCTCATTTGTTTAACTGGGTTCTCTTTATCTACTTTTAGGCCTTGTGATCTTATGATGTTTTAGGTCATATTTATGCAGAAATCTAGAAAATTCTAAAGGGTTCACAAACTTTAACCCTTGAAACTTTAGCATCACTGTAAGTGTTCTCCTCCTTTCCCTGTATGTGTTCATGGGACATGTGATCACACGTGATCACACCACTGCTTCTGTTCTTTACTTTCTCTGTACTTTGTCAATGGATCATGCCTGACATCACGAACACAAGAACACAAAAACCAATAATGGCTATATGTGATGGCTCTAAGGTCCTATTTTATTCCGAAAGTACTTCAACATAGTATTCGGAAAAGGCACTACAGAAAACTTGTTACCCTATTCTACATCACTGCCAATGATACAAAATGAGGAATGTCTGTGCTGGTGCTGCCCTTCAGTGTCGGGCTACGGAACTGTGCGCCTCCTAATAATATGTCAGGTGTGATAATATGTCCAGTGATTTTGATATAAGTAAGTATTTTATCAATGTTTTCATGTTTCAGTGCCTCGGTCATTGTCCGTGGTATACCTGCAAGATGTCGGTGTTGAACATACTTTGAGCATTCTGTCAGAAAATGTTTTACTGTTAAGGGTTTGTGGCATGCTCCACAAAAAACGGGAGGGTCCCCTCGCAGTAGGTGCATATGACACCTAGAGATGATGACCTGGTCCAACCTATGCTTGGTCCGCGTACCGTCCCGGTTATGTATAGTAGGGCATAGATTTTTTAGTTTGTTGTTGTACTGCATGTCCCATTCTGTTTGCCATAATGTCTTGATATATGGAGTGATGCGAAGAACAGCGTCAGATGATAAAAGTTTCGGGTCTGGTGGCTGAATTGTCGGCCTCGTTCTTGCCAATCTGTCTGCCAGTTCATTTCCCGGAATTCCACAGTGGCCTGGGACCCAGCATAACTGTACATCCTTGTTATTGCGTCGTAGAAATTGTATCCTGTGTAGCACTTCATGTATCAGAGGGTGTTTAGTGTTTAGGCTCTCGAGTGCTTGAAGGCAAGATTTAGAGTCTGTGCAGATCAGAGCTTGTTCTTTTCGCGTCGCATCCACAAAGTTGAGTGCCATGAGTAGGGCTTGTGCTTCCGCAGTAAAAACTGAACTCAGTGGGTGTAGGCCAATACTTGCAGA
>JAJAGP010003273.1:0-78817 GCA_025084515.1 Ancistrus triradiatus | reverse complement strand
TTCCCTTTCCCTGAACCATGATGTTGAACAACCTTTGTTTTCAGGCCATTTGAGAGTTGTTTTGAGGCTCCCATGTTGCCACTCTTCAGAGAAGATGCAAAGAGGAGAAAAACTTCCAATTGGCCACCTTAACACTTTCTCATAGTTGGATTCACTTGTGTATGTAGATCAAGGGTCAATGAGCTTACAAAACAAATTTAATGTTCCAATAATTAGTGCTAAAGGTATTCAAATGACAAGGGTGCCCAAATTTATGCACCTGCTTAATTTTGTTTGAATAATTACTGTACACTTTCTGTAAAACCTATAAACTTAATTTCACTTCTCAAATATCACGGTGTTCATCTGCTATATGATATATTTACCTGAAATTGCTGAGCTGGATGACCAATGATTTATAAAGAAAAATCATGAAAATGATCAGGGGGTGCCCAAACATTTTCATACGACTGTATAAAAAAAGGAATACAATATACAGAAAAAAACATTAAAACAGTCTCAGAGTTTGTTTGAGTGATGACAATAGTACAGTTAACCAGTGTAAACAGTGGAGTGCATATACACAGATATGCAATCAGCAGTGCAAATGTGCAATAAAATAATACACAGTACTATTTACCTATATATATATACAGTGGGGCAAAAAAGTATTTAGTCAACCACTGATTGTGCAAGTTCTCCTACTTAGAAATATGCGAAAGGTCTGCAATTTTCATCAAAGGTACACTTCAACTATGAAACAAATGAAAGATATGACACAAATGAGACAAAATGAAAAAAAAAATTCCAGGAAATCACATTGTAGGATTTTTAAAGAATTTAATTCTAAATCATGGTGGAAAAAAAGTATTTGATCACCCACAAACAAGCAAGATTTCTGGCTCTCACAGACCTGTAACTTCTTCTTTAATAAGCTCTTCTGTCCTCCACTCGTTACCTGTTTGACCTCGTTATCTGTATCAAAGACACCTGTCCACAGCCTCAAACAGTCAGACTCCAAACTCAACCATGGTCAAGACCAAGGAACTGTTGAAGGACACCAGGAATTGTAGACCCGCACCAGGCTGGGAAGAGTGAATCTACAATAGGCAAGCAGGATGGTGTGAATAAATCAACTGTGGGAGCAATTGTAAGAAAATGGAAGACATACAAGTCCACTCATAATCTCCCTCGATCTGGGGCTCCACGCAAGATCTCATCCCGGGGGGTCAAAATGATCATGAGAACGGTGAGCAAAAATCCCAGAACTACACAGAGGGACCTGATGAATGACCTGCAGAGAGCTGGGAACAAAGTAACAAAGGCTACCATCAGTAACACACTACGGTTCCATTATCCAGAAGAGGATTTGGAGAATATCATGTGGTCAGATGAAACCAAAATAGAACGTTTTGGCAAAAACTCAACTCGTCATGTTTGGAAGAAGAATGCGGAGTTGCATCCCAAGAACACCATACCTACTGTGAAGCATGGGAGTGGAAACCTCATGCTTTGGGGCTGTTTTTTTGCAAAGGGCACAGGACGACTGATCCCTGTTGAGGGAAGAATGAACGGGGTCACTGTCATGCTGGTTAATTTAGAACCAATCAGATGCCTCCCTGATCGGACTGCATGGTTGGTTACAATCTGCCTGTACCTCTCAATAGTGTCATCAACTCCATGTACCGTCTCAAACCTGCAGGGAACCTCCACCCTGCTTCAGTGTTCAATACAGACACTATTGTACGACAACCCAGTCCTTGTGTTTTTGAGCATATGTGAGTCACTTTGCTTTGTTTCTCCCTCTGAGTCATGACTCTTTGATCATAACTCTTCCATGAAGATCAGTTTGACAAGAATTCTCTGGACAGAGGATTCTCTCTCTCTATATTCTCTGCTAAACAAGGGAGGTGGGTCTTAGGCCTTCGCTTCTACAGAAGAGAGTATACACACATGGAGTCTTGATCAGCTACTAGGTGTACTGTTGAGGTAACAGAAACATGATCCCTGTCTGACTTTCCCTCCCTCAGACATGGTCGTTTGTGCCTGTGTAGCTCCCAGCCAATCATACCATGGTAAAAATCAATGATATCACATTTTCCTCATCTGATGGTTGAGCTGAACACTACCTGAAGCTGCTGGCCTGTACATGCATGATTTTATATATTGCACTGCATAAAATCATGATTTCCTGAATGAGTGGATGAACAGGTGTTAGTAATAAAGTGCTCAGTGAGTGTATGGTTAAAAATATTATAGTAATCTGGGAGAAACCAGAACAATAAAGGGTAATCGATCCCTAATGAACTCTCTTAAAATAAAAAAATGCAGTTTCTCTCCAGTCGACAGTTAACAATAACTCTAATATACCCAAACATGAATTATCCCAGGTGTCAGGATATAACACATTTCCATTATTAAATGATGAACACATCTGCATTTAGGGAAGGTAAAAGTCAGTCTTATAGCTTTATTATGATGATGTTATCTCATGTAAACTGAGTTGAACTCCAGCAGAAATGTAAAACTCCTCCCTGATTTCATTAATTACATAACAACACCAACAGCTGCCCTTCATCTGCTTTACATGTTTATTTCTTTTACACAAGGGTTTCTACATTGTAAAATCCAGTTTAAAATCGCTCCTTCATCACATGTGGGGTCTCCAGTAATCACTAACATTACTAATCCTTCCATAAGTATTTTCATCTCTGAAATGAGGCATTTTAAATAAAGACAGTAAAGCAGAGAATGTCATTGAAATTTATGTTGTGCACTGTTAATTAATAAACTTCCCAGAACAAATGACCTAAGACTATTTTTTTTCTTTTATAATCAAATCAAAAATCTAATCTCCCAGTGTCTTTATTTCTTAGTAATGCCCCCTAAACTAAAGTAAATCATCAATGGAAATCAAATTTATTAATCAATGGATACCTGGATTTGGAGTCACACACAAAATTAAAGTGGAAAAACACACTACAGGCTGATCCAACTTTGATGTAATGTCCTTAAAACGAGTCAAAATGAGGCTCAGTATTGTGTGTGGCCTCCACGTGCCTGTATGACCTCCCTACAATGCCTGGGCATACTCCTGATGAGGTGGCGGATGGTCTCCTGAGGTATCTCCTCCCAGACCTCAACTAAAGCATCCACCAACTCCTGGACAGTCTGTGGTGCAATGTGACGTTGGTGGATGGAGCGAGACATGATGTCCCAGATGTGCTCAATCGGATTCAGGTCTGGGGAACGGGCGGGCCAGTCCATAGCTTCGATGACTTCATCTTGCAGGAACTGCTGACACACTCCAGCCACATGAGGTCTAGCGTTGTCTTTCATTAGGAGGAACCAAGGACCAACCGCACTAGCATATGGTCTCACAAGGGGTCTGAGGATCTCATCTCAATACCTAATGGCAGTCAGGCTACCTCTGGCGAGCACATAGAGGGCTGTGTGGCCCTCCAAAGAAATGCCACCCCATACCATTACTGACCCACTGCCAAACCGGTCATGCTGAAAAATGTTGCAGGCAGCAGAACGCTCTCCACGGCGTCACGTCTGTCACATGTGCTCAGTGTGAACATGCTTTCATCTGTAAAGAGCACAGGGCGCCAGTGGCGAATTTGCCAATCCTGGTGTTCTCTGGCAAATGCTGGAGATGAAAACCATGGTTGCTGTGGGTGAAGTTGCTGGGCAGCAGCTCTCAGTCATGAAGTGTTCAACTCCCAGAGCTATAAACACTGACAGAGCACTGAAGCATGCTGCTAAGGCAAAGTATGTGTGTGTGTGTGTGTGTGTGTGTGTGTGTGTGTGTGTGTGTGTGTGTCTCAAGTCAAATGTATTTATATAGCACTTTTTACAACACAGCATTCTTTCAAAGCAGCTTTACAAATATATTAGATCAAAGCCCTAGTTGAGCAAGCCTGAAGCGACAGTGACAAGGAAAAACTCCCTAAACCTTACAGGAAGAAACCTTGGGAGGACCAAGAACCAAATATGGTCCCATCCAAGCTGCCCAAAGAGGATGGGACCCTATTTGAGTCTTGGTCCTCCAAAGGACCAAGACTAGGTAGAGCTAGCATAAATATGAGATATGGTAGAGATTAGCATGGTAAAGAAGGTAGAACAGAGTGGGCTTTGTGATGTGGTAGGAGCCACGAGACTGAGCAGTGAGACTATGAAGGAAGGCGGTTTAAATAGTGGAGTGGAAGGTGCTGGAAAAGAGAGGCAGGTGCAGGTGATCGAAGGAGGAGGAGAGAAAAAGGGAGAGAAAGTTACAGAACGCGGTGGAAGGTGGGCGTGGTGAACAGGTGCGTGTGAGGTGTAACAGAGCCCCCCCAACCCCCCACACAGAGTCCAAGACGGAGCTAGGACTCCAATGGTGACCCCACGGGGGTTCTGGGTGGTCAGGCGGTTTCCTTTCAGGGCGAGCGCTTGGAGGATTCCGGTTGGCACGGGGCCCCGGGCGGGCGCACCTGACAGGGTTAGAAGGTAGGCGGCCGAGAAGAGGGCAAGGGTCAAGCTCAGAGATGGACGACTTCTGGGTAAGCACGGACACGGGTGATGACAGAAGAGCTGCTGGAGCAGAGGACTCAGGGACTGGAAGTTCCGGTACTGGAAATGGTACTGGAAAGGTAGGCCTCTGGACCGTTGCGGCGGACTTTAGATCAGGTACTGGCATAAGTGGCATCGGTGTAGCCACTAGGAGGGATGACCTCAGCACAGGCACTGGGGCGGACGACCTCGGCGCAGGCACTGGGACAGATGACCTTGGCGCAGGAACTGGGGTGGATGATCTCGGCGCAGGCACAGGGACGAGCTCTGACTTAGACAGACTCTGAATGGACTAAGACTGATTAAGGACAAACTTGGACTTAGACCGATTCTGAATATACTCGGACGGATTCGGGGCAGACTCAGATTTAGACAAATCTTAGATAGATTCGGGCAAACACAGGACGAACCTGGACTGAGACGAAGTTTGGACAGACTCGAACAAATTCGAAACAAACTCAGATTTGGACAGATCTTGGATAGACTCGGATGAACACAGAACAAACTCAGACTTAGACAAAGATTGGGCAGACTCGGACAGATTCGGAACAGACTCAGATTTAGATGACCTTTGGAACATCTCTGATATAGGCAGACCTGGGGCAATGTCCACGGTAGACGACCCTTGAACGGTCTCAGAGATGGCCGACCTTGGAACTGACGGCCTCGACCTGGGTACCAAAGGTGATGGTACAGGTACCTGGCGAACGTGCTCAAAGGAAGCTCAAGCACATGGCTAACCGACTTCGGTATCGGGTTATCAGGACCTGGTAGCTCAGGTACAGTGCTACGAGGCAGTAACAGCTCATCGGCGGAGCTAGACTGCCTGACTGCAGGATTACCAGGCCTAGATGACCTGTGAGAGGTCTCAGGCATGAACAGGCCCTGGACTGGCCTGGACTGGCCCTGGACGGGCGTTCTTGAAATGGACTCTGGAACGGGCGACCCTTGGACTGGGACAGGCATCCCTAGAGCAGACTCTGGAACGGGCAGACCCTGGACTGAACCGGGCATCCCTTGACAAGAGACCGTTGTGGCAAGCTTAGTGCTGCGCTTTTTTAATCCTAGGGACTACAAGTAACCCTGCACCTTGTGAGCGCAGTAAGCGTGATGGGCTATAGTGCTGAATTAGTTCACTTAAATACTAAAGCAATTAAATAATCAGTATGAAATTTAATTGGCAGCCAGTGCAAAGATGATAGAACAGGACTAATTTGACTAAACTTCCTGGTTCTAGTAAGCATTCGTGCTGCTGAATTTTGTACCAATTTAAGCTTGTTAAAGGATCTACCAGAGCAACCAGCAAAAAAGAAAAAAAAAAAATAGAGGTCCCAACACTGACCCCTGGGGAACTCCATATTTTACTTTTATAGTATCCGAGCATGAATTATTTACAAGAACAAACTGAGCGATCACTCAGATAGGATTCAAACCAGGAGAGTGTGAGTCCTTTAATACCTACTGTGTTTTCTAGCCTTTCCAGTAAAATATTATGATTTACAGTATCAAATGCTGCACTAAGGTCTAACAGAACAAGGAAAGAGATTATCGGAGGAGAAACCAAACTTATAAAACGTAAGTCATTTTAATATGTCTAATATTTACTTCTATTTAATGATTATGATACATTTACATTTTCAGATTAGATAAAATTATGTAATCAATTTAAATGAATCTACAGTTAGTGATTATTCATTATAAAAACATCTACAGTTTGTAACGTACGACTGGTAAAAATAAAAAAAAAAAACCTTCTTTTGTCGGTGAAAGCCTTCTCTAAACCATCATACCTACACCGCACCTAATTAAATAGTCAAGTCAAGTCAGATTTATTGCTGCTAGTACTGTAGATCAGGAGTTTAGGAGAATCTCCAGCTTTCTGATGATACCAAGCTAAATTGAATACTAAAGGAATACTATTCGAGGTTGCAGGTGCAGGACTGGATTTACAGCTGATGGTGACTGAATCTCCTGGATTAACAGCTCTTTTTGCAGGACTCTGAGTCACAGTCACCTGACCTCTGGATCCTGAAACAATAAGAAGAATCCAGATGTTAGCTACATGAATAATGATGCTGAGGCTGAAGTTCATCTAGTGGAGCTACTTCACATCGCAGTGCCCTGTCAGCAGTAGAATAGAGAGCATGCTGTTACCCTGAGTGCAGAGGGCCAGTGTGCAGATGAAGATGGAGATCAAAGCCATGGTTGCTGTGGGTGAAGTTGCTGGGCAACAGCTCTCAGTCATGAAGTGTTCAACTCCCAGAGCTATAAACACTGACAGGGCACTGAAGCATGGACTGCTAATGCAAAGTGTGTGTGTGTGTGTGTGTGTGTGTGTGTGTGTGTGTGTGTGTTCACTGTAGTGTAACAGTTTTTTTTAAATATGATTTCATTTCAATATATCACTATGGTACATTGTTAGTGGAGGAATTAAAAGTGTAAATCATTTAAGTCAGTATTTATAAAATCAGTATTTTATTAAATCTAAAGATAAAATCAATCCGTCTTTCCTCTGTTCAGTGTCCTGTTGCTGTTCCTGTAGTTTTGCTCTGCTGAAATAAAGCTTGATTTTGGACATGCTCTGTTCTTTTCTTCTAGTTCATCATCATGATCAGTGTTATGAGAGAGGATCTTTAGCTGGACATTCAGTGCTGTGTGTTTGTGCTTCAGTCAGTTTGGCTGAAGAAAGTTGAACATGTGCTGAAAGTGCTGCTCTATTCTGGGAGAAAGCAGATCACTCAGCCATCTTTATGCAAATTTCACTTTGTAGTTTCACTTCCTAATTTAGGATTTATTTTTGAACCACTAGATAATAATCAGAGTTTAACTGAGTGTTAGAGTGTTCATATTTTTTTCTTTAAATAATTTAATAATAATGGTTTAGTGTTGACATTTTGTAAATGTATATACTGGAACAGATTAAAAGTGTTCACAGAATACAGCAGATGAAAGTGTGTACCATATTTTTCGGGCTATAAAGCGCACCGGGTTATAAGGCACATTAAATGAAACAAAACTCGTCAGTTCCGTCGGAAACTCAGTTTGGTCTTCTTTACCTGGCGCAGGGCATCTTCTTGCTTCCTCCACTTCCGTACCATTGATTCGTTAATGTTGAATTCTCTTGCAGCTGCTCTATGTCCATGTTGTACTGATAACGTTGAGTTTGAAATCCGCTTCGAAATGAATTAATGAATGCACATACCCTAATGCTGGAGCACAGATCGTATTACTCCGCTATGTTCCTGACTACGGTGGCTGTGAGCGTCGTGATTTACCAAGGCCGTGCTAAAACATTTACAAAACATCGGTTCTAGGTCTGACAGCACAACCAGAATTAATTCATACATTAGGCGCACCACATTTTAAGGCACACTGTCGATTTTTGAGAAAGTTAAAGGATTTTAAGTGCGCCTTATGGTCCGAAAAATACGGTAATATATAACAAAGTGCATGTACAGAGTTTAGAGTAGAGGAGGACTTACACTGTAGATGGGCTGTGGAAAGAAGCTGTGGAGATGGCTGTTGATCTGAGTCTTTAAGGCTCTGCTGCGATGAAAACTGCTGGAATACAGAGTGACTGGGGTGTGAGGGGTCAGCCATGATCTTCCTCGAACTCATTCTCATTCTAGATGAGTAAAGATCATCAATGGTGTACAGTCAGCAGCCGATGATTTTCTCTTGTACTTGGTTTACAAAGATGCAGAGCCGAGCCAAATGGACATGGACCATACAGAGATGGGCTCTGTTATAGCAATGTAGGACTGGACCAGCAGTGCTTGAAGCAGGCCAAATTTCTTGAGATGACACAGGATATGCAAGCACTGCTGGACCTCTTTTATTTTGTTTACCTTTTGTGTGTTTATCTCCAGATTGTTAGCTACACACCATGACTTTAGTCGTTTCACTTCCTTTCGGTACATGGACTCATCATTGTTAGAGGTGAGACAGACCAGAGTGGTGTCATCTGCAAACTTTATAACTTTAACAGAGTCACTGATGGAATTACAGTGATTGGTGTAGAAGAGTACAGTAGAGGGGAGAGCACACAGCCCTGTGGAGCGCTAGTACTGAGGCAGACAGGGCCCAAAATGCTGTCACCCACCTTGACATACTGCTTCCTGTTAGACAGAAAGCTGTGAATTCTGAATAAAGACAGATGGGTTACATGGAGCTGCCACAGTTATAACGTAGAAGGTTAGGAATGATGGTGTTGAAAGCAGGAGTTAAAGTCTACAAACACAAGATGGGCATAAGTGTTAGGGCCGTCCAGGTTTTGCAGGATGTAGGAAAGAGCCAGCATCATCTATGGAGATCTTGGTGCTATTTTTAAATGGCAGCAAGTCCTGCAGGGTCATTTGTAATATTGTGCATAAAAGTAGATGCTCATCACATCACCCAGCTATTCAGCAACCTTGGATATGCGGCACTAGTGTAGATGTCTGTTTAATTAACTGTTAATCAAGACTAGAATCTTTTACCACAATAACTAATACTGATCAATTTTCATTGACCAGCTCGTCATTGTTGTGGTTACTATATCCAGTTCCTACATGATTACTTAACAAATTAATACCTAATATTATAGAGCCACTGCTTATTATTTTAAATTCATCCCTTGCTATGTAGCCAAATCCTGTAAATGTGGAATAATTAAGTTCTGGTCTAATATTACCCCATTTCAAACCTATCTTTCCTCTCCCAGACTTTAGATAAAGCAGTTTATATTCTGCTGTGTAGTTACCTCCACCACAGCAAGTCAAGTCAGATCTATTTATATAGCACTTTTTACAATGGAGCATTGTCTCAAAGCAACTTTACAACTTTAGATTATCTCCTAATAACTACGTCCAATCCCAAATTGAGCAAACCTAGGGCGACAGTGGAAAGGAAAAACTCCCTAAGTGTTATGAGGAAGAAACCTTAGGAGGACCAAGACTAAAAAATGGACCCAACCTCCTTGCGCGGTGGAGGTGATAAATCTAAGAACGAAACTAAAGTCATGGAGTCATAGTTCAAATAAAATGTAAAATATGCAAATCGGCATTAAGTGGCCTGGGTATGGTGGGGCTGGAGCTGATGACACAAGCAGCTTGAGTGAAGCTACAGCAGATGAACATCATGTGTGGGGCTGTAACTGGTACCAGAACACAGCTCGGAGAGAAAACAGAAAATGTAATTAGTTATGGATTGAGAGCACAGTGTCTATTAACAATCACTGATGCCATGTGTAGCATGAGACCCCGGCAGCATTAGCTATAGCAGCATAGCTAGAAAGAGGAGAACTGGTAGGTAGCACAGCCAAGAGGGATCACATGAGACATCGGCAACCCCAAGGGAGGCAGAAGACAGCAACCCAACATCTCTGATCATAAGACTCTTTGACTATGAACCCCCAGCTCTGCCCTTAGTATAAGGCATGGATGCACGAGTCAAGATCACGAGGACCGAAGCCCAGTTCAGCCAGACCACCCACCCGAGACTCCTGGCTAACAGACAAGGCAGGCAGGCCAGACATGACTTCAGACACCGGGCCCCAGTGACTCAAGCCATGCATCCTGGTCTAAATCTAGTCAAAAGCCTGCGTAAATAAGTATGTCTTTAGCCTAGATTTAAAATTTTGGAGAGAGAATCTCGAACGAAAGTGGGAAGTTTATTCCATAGTTGGGGGCCATGTATGAAAAAGCCTTTCCCCCTGCTGTGACTTTTTTAATTCTAGGAACTAAAAGAAGTCCTGCACCCTGCGAACAAATTAGACAGGCAGGATTGTAAAACTCTAAGAGTTCACTCAGATACTGTGGGGCCCGGCCTTGTAGAGAATAAGTGCTTATTATATGCACTTATAGACACATCTATCTGTGTACCCAAACCTCTGCTGGTGTCACAATCCTGCTCCCATAGCTTCTGTTCTCTCACCACCAGGGAGATGGCAGACTTAACTTTTGCTCTGGATGCGATTACTGTGCATGGTCAGATGCAGGACGGCAGCAGAATCAGATAGTAGAGATCTTGTGGCCCATAGCTGAGCTTAAGGCTATGCATCAGGCTCTGGCCCAGTTTATCTTGACCATCAAGAACTCGATTTACAGGTCTCCCAGCACCCAATGGCTCATGCCTTAAGTGCGCCTGGTGATCCTTTCTGACACTTGGCTCATCAGATTTTTTTCCTGCTCTTCCTATAAAATACAGTGGAGACCCAGAGGACTATCAGGGCTTTCTCCAGCAATGTTCCATATATTTTGCCTAGTATCTGGTCAGCAGTTGCCTGCATTTTGCTCCCCATCTCCTTGTTATCCAGTGGCGCCCTTGTCTGGGACACTGCCACTGCCAAAGAGAGGAAACCCATGACTCAACCATGAAATGGAAAATTTGTACTGTTTTTGATTATCCTCCAGGTGGTCAAGGCAATAGAGAGCTCCTATGGCACCTCCATTGCCCATGGACCCTGTGGCTTCTGCTTTGTTTCGCATGTCCCCTACAGCTCCTGGTTCATTGCCTCTAGACCTGCGTCATCACCCCCAGCTCCTAATGTCACCAAGGTGGCTTCTGCTGCATTACCAGCACTTTCAGCCTGACGATGAGCAGCTTCACATTGTCAGCACCTCCTGACTCCTTATGAATGCAGTCCTAGTTCAACCCTGACACGATCTTACAGTCCGAGCTCAGCCATAATACAGCTTCTGTGGCACCATCTAAGCCCTGATTCCACATTCCAGAGGTCCCTGCTCAGCCTGGCATCACTTGCCAGTGGTCCCTGCTTAGTCTGACTTTGCAATCACTGCTCCAGCAACCTTTCACCACACACTCCAAGTCCATTCCCCAAGGCTTCACATTCAGTCGCTTCAGGCTTCCAAGGCTCCAAAGTTCTCATCCATGTGAGAGGCCTTCATGTGTGTCAGCTCCTGTGGACTCCTTTGGGGAGGAGGCGGAATACATGTCACGATCCCCATCGATTCTGGACTTCATTTTTTATTTTTTTAGTATCAGAGCCATTGATGGTCCTATGAAATGAAAACAAAGAGGTACTGAAACTTTAAAGAATTGTAGTAAAAGGTTAACATACTGCAGTAACCCCACTTCATCACCAGAGGACACTCTCTCCTGAATTTTAGACACAAACTACAAACAATTTTGATACCCATGTTGGGACCTGTGTTTAGTTTGATCTTTGCTCTGTTTTAGTCCTGCTTACTTGTAACTTTTACCCTGACTGTGTGTTTTGGTGTGTGTTTGCTCTGTAAATAGATCTACAAATGGTTCCACCATTAGCAGCATCACCTGTGTTATTTTGATTCTGTATGAAACTGAAATTATGAAACCAGTTCTGCTGTTGCATTTCCCTGTGGTGGCACTTATTGTTTAACTTGATATCATCAGAAAGCTGGAACGTCTTCTAAACTCCTGATTTATGGGGCTAACCCCAGTGTATCAGGTGTTTCAAAGACTGTAGCTAGGACCAGTTGAAGGTGCTGAGGGGGAGGAAGTGTGATACAGTAAAACACTCTCTGGAGGAAAACACACACACATGCTACTGACTTATTAACTCATGCAGAAATCTGTGAATCTCGTTATGTTCCTAAATTACTTTAATATACAGGGTTTCTCAATAGTAAGGAGACCCTCATATAAAATGAAACAAACAGTGATCCAATTTTAGACACAAGCTGTGGAGGAAAACCGAAGCCTATTAGGCCATATCAGAAACATGGTTGCCATATTGACTCAAAAACCATAGTTCACTCGAAAAACATTGGTGTGCAATGGATGTAACAACAGCACCCACTGTTCTGGCCTCATTCAGCAAGAGCCCACATCATAGCACTCATTGTCTCTGTGGAATGTGAACTTAGCTGTGCCTCAATTCAGTGAATTTCTATCTACCTATAAATGGTACCCTTACAAACTTGAGATGCTGCAACACCTGAACAAGGACGATCCAGACCGTTAGGTAGAATTTCCAGAATGAGCGACACAGCTACTCAGACAAACTCTCATTATCACCATCAGGTGCTTTTCAGTTATGAATCAAATTTCCTAATGAATGTTGAGATCAACAAACAGAATCACCGATATCGGTCAGACACAGACCATCACTAGACTGATCCATCTAACCTGCTTCCCTCACCTAAAGTCGTGGTATGGTTTGGTGTTTGGGGTACCGGAACTGTGGAATCTTTCTTCATTGATGGAACATTACGAGCAGATTGTTACATATGGTTATTAGATGAATATGTTTCCTTCATTGTACTCAGAGGATGAAACATTTCCTGATTTCTTCCAACAAGATGCCACCCTACTTTATTACGAAAGTGTTCTCAGAGACTATCCTGATATTTAGTTTTCTCAAAAGTGCATAGGTTGTAAGGTACAATCGAGTGGCCAACATACTCTCCTGATGTAACCCATTTAGACTATCTGTGGGGTCATGTCAAGGCACTTGTTTACTCTGTGATGATACAGAATGCTGTTCATCTTAAAGACAGAATCGTTTATGTTTGTGCTAGCATTCAGCCAGATGTTTTGGTGAAAGTTCATCAGGAATGGGAAAAAAGCATAGCCTTACCACTCGAACATGGCAAACAGCATATCGAACACGTTCTGTAGACCTTATCAGACCTGTCAGACCTGTCAATTTTCTGGTTTCACATAAAATCAGTGCTTGAACATGGAAACAAATGAAGTTATGGTAACATGAAGCAAACACAGTTTTCCTGGTGAAATTCTGAATGAACTGAAAATGAGCTGAAAGCTCAGACGATACAACCAGAGCAAATCCTGATTCATACACTTACATTACATTAATGATGATGTAACTTAAAGCAGATTTAATATGTAAAACCTTTTTTGTTGTGTAGGACAGAGTCAACATGTAAAGCAGACAAAGAGCTGCGTCATTATTTCAGCTCATGCATGTCGATTGGTTGGTGTTGTTATGTAATTAAGGAAATCAGGGAGGAGTTTTGCATTTCTGCTGGAGTTTAGCTCAGTTTACCTGGGATACGGCAACATAATGCAGCCATAAGACTTTCACCTTCCCTAAATGCAGGTGTGTTTATCATTTAATATGGTAAATGTTTTATAGCCTAAAACCTGGGATAACCATGTTTTTGGCATATTAGAATTACTATTATTTACTGCAGATGAGAGGATTTCTCTACAAATGTTAACTGCATTTCTTATTTTTAAAGAGAGTTTCTCAGAGATGGATCGTCTGTTCATCTTCCTGATTCTCACAGGTGAGGAGAAAAAATGTAAAATTCTACACTAGACACTAATTTGAAGTAGATAAGGCTTTTATTTTTACAAATCTTACATATTTAAAATAGTTACACTTTCTTTTGCACCCTTAATCTACTATAAGTGGAACAACCCTAAATGCAGGTCATTTACTTTATCGTGCTGTGAGGGCCATAAGTACTGGAACCTTGCTGGAAATATGTTTAAAAAATGTTTGTGTGACTGTGGTGGTGCAGCAGTTAAATGTGTTATTCTAGAGAGATTCCAGAGCAGGAAAACAGGTAACTGGGAGGGGAGAAAATGTCTAACAATATCTGTGCCCACAAACAAACCCAGAGAACACAAATAAACTAACTACAACCAAGTATCCAAAATCCAAGGGATGAAAGTAAATAATCTCAGTAAGAACTGTCAGAAGTCAGCTTCAGGATCAAACACAACAGTGGACAAACGAGCCTGAGTAGGAGCAAAATGGAGTAACACAAACAAGTCACCAAAGCTAGGAGTTTTTGAACACGTTTTAAATAATAATAATAATAATAATAATAATAATAATAATAATAATAATAATAGTAATAATAATAATAATAATTTTAAACAGCATTTTGCAAAGTGCTTTACACAAACAAGAGTAAAACAAAAGAATACATAAAAGAAGAATGATATAAAATAGTTAAAAACAAAATAATACATAAAAGAATAATAAAAAAATAGAATTAAATAAAACTTATTCAACATGCAGATAAAATCTAAACAGCTACAACATTAGCAAAAAGCTAACCTGTGTGTCTTAACCCTCCTCTTAAATATGTTAAGATCATCCAGGGCTCCTCATGTCATCAGAAAGAGAGTTCCAAAGGTTGGGGCTGTAATAAGAAAGGCCGCCTTTCCACTCTTTAGCCGGGTGGTCGGTATGACCAGCAGACCAGCTTAACCAACTGTCTGCTGGTAGCCATGCACCGTCACCCAGAACCCACATTATTGAAACTGTGTCTGTTACCTGCACCTGCCCAAAACGTAAACGCTCTCAAAAAGTCTGTTTTAATAACCTCATTAGTATAAACAACGATAGCTCTGGCCAAAGAAATAACACATTAGACTAAGCTTAGGATTCTTAACAGTAGAATCATTACAAACAAAGCAGTGATTGAATGAAATGACCTGATAAACTGCTTACACGCTCTCTGTCTCACTGAGACTTGGATTATACCGAATGAATATTTAGCCTAAATGAGCCTCACCTCCTGGATACAGTCATTCTAGTCGCCCTCGTCCTAATGGTCGGGGGGGGAGGCATAGCCACAATTTTTTGACAAGAGTTAGAGCTAAGTCCAAGTCACGTCAATTATTTTATATAGCGCGTTTTACAATGGAGCATTGTCCTCAAGCACTTTACAACTTTAGATTATCATCCTAAGACTAACAAAATCCAATCCAAGTTTGAGCAAGCCTAGGGTACTTGGCAAGGAAAAAACTCCCTATTCTAGGAATAAACCTTGGGAGGACCAAGACTCAAAGGACCCAACCTCCTTGGGTGGCGTAGATGATAAATCTAAAGGCGAACTAAAAAGTCATGGATCAAAGTTCGAATAGAATGTGAAGTATGCACATCGACATTAAGTGGCGGGGTATGATGATAAATCTAAGAGCGAAACTACAGTCATGCTAACTAAATCCCATTACAAGGCTAATTCTTTTGAAATACTGATTCTTAATGTGACTGATCCATCGTTATGGAAGTCAAAACCACACTCTTTTCAGCTTATCACTATTTACCGCCCTCCTGGTCCCTATTCAGAAATTCTTCAGGAATTTGCTAACTTTCTTTCCTGCATAGTACTGTCAACAGATAAGGCTTTAATTGTAGGTGATTTCAATATTCACTTTGACAATGAGCAGGATCCACATAAAACTGCTTTTGAGTCCATCTTAGAATCCATGGGTATCACTCAGAATGTGATGGGAGCAACCCACCGCTGTAATCATACTTTAGATTTAATATTAACATTTGGTATCTATATAGATAACCTTAATGTTTTCCCGCAAAGTGATTTTAGATCACTATCTTTTAATATTTGAGCTATCTCTAATAGATAAAATCCTTCTACCTCGTTATCACACCAAGCGCACTATCACATCTGCTACTCCAGACTTGAAATTTAATACACCTACAGAGATCAATCATCTTGAGTGTGTAAATGACCAATTAGAATGTGTGCTTCGCTCAACCCTGGACACGACTGCTCCTGCTAGGGTCAAACGTATTAGGGAAAAAAGGCTAGCACCATGGTATAATGACCACACCCGTACCTTAAAGCAAAGAACACGGCATTTAGAGCGGAAGTGGAGACATAGCAAATTTAAAAGTATTATTTAAAGTGTTTACGATTGCTTGAAGGGACAGCATGGCAGAGTATAAGCATGCCCTTACTAAAGCTAAAGCTGCATACTTTTCTTCAATCATAGAGAAAATTAAGAATAATCCAAGATTTCTCTTTAATATAGTCTCCAAATTAACAAATCGCCCCACAGAAAGTGATTCTCCCGTTCTTGTAATTTTAACAGTAATGGATTCAAGTCAAGTCAGATTTATTTATATAGCGCTTTTTACAATGGAGCATTGTCTCAAAGCAACTTTACAAGTTTAGATTATCTCCTAATAACTACGTCCAATCCCAAATTGAGCAAGCCTAGGGCGACAGTGACAAGGAAAAACTCCCTGAGTTATAGGAAGAAACCTTAGGAGGACCAAGACTCAAAAAGGGACCCAACCTCCTTGGGCAACGTAGATGATAAATCTAAGAGCGAAACTAAAGTCATGGAGTCAAAGTTCGAATAAAATGTGAAGTATGCACATTGACATTAAGCCCAGGTATGGTGGGGCTGGAGCTGATGATGGAAGCAGCTTGAGTGGAGCTACAACAGATGAACATCATGTGTGGGGCTGGAACTGCCGGAACACAGCTCGGAGAGAAAACAGAAATTGTAATTAGTTATTGATTAAGAGCACAGTGTCTATTAAAAGTCACTGATGCCATGTCAATCACTGATGCCAAGTGTAGAATGAGACCCCGGCAGCATTAGCTATACCAGCATAGCTAGAAAGAGGAGAACTGGTAGGAAAACACAGCCAAGAGGGATCACATGAGACATTGGCAACCCCACGGGCAGAAGACAGCAACCCAACGTTTCTGATCACCATAAGACTCTTTGACTATGAACCCCCAGCTCTGCCCTTATTCTAAGGCAAGGATGTATGAGTCAAGATCACGAGGACTGAAGCCCAGTTCAGCCAGACCGCCCACTCGACACTCCCGGCTAGCGGACAAGGCAGGCAGGCCAGACATGACTCCAGACTCCGGCCCCAGTGACCCAATCCATGCATCCTGGTCTAAATCTAGTCAAAAGCCTGTGTAAATAGGTATGTCTATAGTCTAGACTTAAAACTTTGTAGAGTGTCTGAGTCTCAAACTAAAGTGGGAAGTTTATTCCATAGTTGGGGGGCCAGATATGAGAAAGCCTTTCCCCCTGCTGTGACTTTTTTAATTCTAGGAACTAAAAGAAGTCCTGTACCCTGCGAACGAAGTAGACGGGTTGGATTGTAAAACTCTAAGAGGTACTTAGATAATGTTGGGCCAGGCATGTAGAGCTTTTATAAGTTATAAGAAGTATTTTGTAATCAATGCGGAATTTGACTGGTAACCAGTGCAGTGATGATAGAACAGGAGTGATATGATCAAATTTTCTAGTTCGAGTTAGCACTCGGGCAGCTGCATTCTGAACTAACTGAAGTTTATTTATAGATTTACTAGAGCATCCAGTAAGTAAGGCGTTACAGTAATCCAACCTTGAGGTTATAAACGCATTAACAAGTTTTTCTGCATCATTAAAAGAGAGGATATTTCTAAGTTTAGCGATATTACGTAATTGAAAGAAAGCAATTCGAGTGATGCTGCTAATGTGCGCATCAAAGAAGAGATCTGAATCAAATGTGACCCCTAAGTTTTTTACAGACGGACGGGGCAATGCTCCTTTGTAAAAAGCGCTATATAAATAAATCTGACTTGACTTGACTTGACATGTTCCTGTTAGCTGATCTGAGGGCCCTCGGTGGAACGTACCTAACAATCATGTCACTGAGGTACTGTGGAGCCAAACCATTGAGGCATTTAAAAACAACGGGGAAAGGAGGCATTATATAACAGAAATACAGCTGCGCGCGGTAACAATTAACAAAAACAACCAATGAAAAACCAAAACCAAACAAGACGCAACTGAAAGACTCAGGTTAGGATCCGGTCATCATGGTCCCGAAAAGCAAGACAAAAACCGGCAGAAAGGCACCACTGTAAAGGAGCAACTTATGTCAAAATTCAGACCAGGAATGCTTATTGGACATGTCTGATCATAAACTGTGAACATCAAAGCTGGTACAGATGACTGAGAGAGGTATAGTGGAGTATAGCCCAAGGTAAAGGATTCATGTAACCCAGATTAATTAATTCATATAATTGAGAAAGAAATCAGAATGGAAAGGTATTAATTTTAAATAATGACAGAAAAGCATTTATTTTATTTTATTAAAACAATGTTTCTTTTTTTTTTCTTTGTTTCTGATTGGCTTATAAGTTTCTACAAAGTTAGCTAGCCAATGAAAATGCACAATGCAGGTATGTGCAGTGAGTCATGAAGCTGTTCGCGGTATTTTTCACCACAGTGGGCGGTGGTAGTGTTAGAGGGAGCACACAGCTCAGATCTCTCCAGTTTTGGTTGAAATAAAACAGAGTAAAAGTTACTATAACGTTATAAAAGCTGTCTTAATAACTAGAAATACTGTGAGCTGAAATTGGAGTCTCTGCGCCGTCTACACCGTGAAAACTAGCCGTAATATCCCCGCATTGGTCAGGTTTTTTGAAAGAGATGATGTTGAATACTGAATTCCTGTGAGTTGGATGGCGAGCCATGCCCGACTTTCGAACCAGGAATTTTTATGGCATGTCATGAACTGAATTGAGTCCTGTTTCCACGTCCACCCAGACATTCACACAATTTTCCTTGGAGTGCGGTAGGCTAACCGTGCATTTTCCGAATCATAGGATCCTGCATTCGTTTTTTGTGGACATGGATTGATATTTGAACACACTTTTAACTGAACTGAGAACATTTAAAGAACATTCTAGTCCCAGATTTTTTTATTTCAATTTCTGAAAGTGACTGGTACAAAGTGCACTATTTTATTTTGTTTTTATTCTTTAAGTTACCCGGGTAAATTGTTTATATGTTGAATTGAATTTATATCTGTATTTAATTGAATAGCTGTTTTTTTTTCTTAAACATACTCTCAATTGTCCAGTGTGGTCTCAATCCTTTGGTTGTTCTAGCTCCGTAGTCGTATCTAGTTCTATCTGATCGGCCCAATAAAACTTATCATTATATATCTCTACTGTTATACATTTATTATTACCATTAATTATACCCACACTACTGTACACCTAAGAACGGGTTACATTCAGATCATCTGCTTTGGGGAATTTCAATACAAGCAGTTCCCTTTTAACATCTATCTCCTTCTCCTGGCAACACAGCAGCTGTACCTTGAAGTCGTGTTGCTTAATCTTTAGACTAAACTCCTTCAACTGGATTTGCACAACTAGATCCTCAAAAATCAAGTGGTGTTCTGCAAAAAGCTCCATCTACCCCAGAGGTTGAGCAAGAGAAATACCCAAAGGAGATGCATCCCTGTGTGATAGGATCTACTGAGCTTACAATGGCTCATTAAGCTCAGTTTTATCTACCCTTGTTGTGTCAGTGCACTGAAAATACTTCCATAGCTGGATTTAATTAATTTTATTCATTAACCTTCAAATTAAGTATTACAAAACAAGATGAGGTACGATAAGCAGAAACAATATCTAAGACATTATGATTAAATCAAAGCACAAAACACAAAGCTTAAATACACCTGGATAATAAGACACAGATTGGACTGACAAAACCAAGTATTCTGTTACCAGAGTAAAGAATATTTACAAGGTATGACAAACTTAAAAGGACTTGTTCCTGCATAAAATCTCATCCACAGGTGTCTCCCACTACGTGCTGACTGTCACTCATAACTACTACCTGATCCAGCAAAGGAAAAATTGGACTGAAGCTCAGTCTTACTGCCGAGTAACAGGCAGTGATCTGGCTACTGTTGAAACTGATGATGACTTCATTCAATTTCAAACTGAAGCACAGAGCAAAGGGTTCAGTTCTGGAGTTTGGATTGGACTGTACAGGGACATCAACAGCTGGCGCTGGTCATTAGGCAACGAGCCATTAGGTAGTATGAGAGCATGGTATAAGCAAGAGCCTAACTCCAGGCTTGAAGAGTGTGCAACCTTCGATCTGTTTGGTTAGTATGAAGTGCTATGCACTTCTACTTTGCCCTTCGTGTGCTTTGATGGTGAGTAACAACAGATTCACTTTACAGTTTGTCAGAAGATGAGTTTAACTGTTCAGTGTGCTCAACAGTATCCAACATGTTTAAATTCTACCACAATTCTATTATGCATTTTATTATTAGTACAAATGCACACACTGATCAGCAGCAACATTAAACCACCTGGTTTGTAGCAATGTAGCAATGGGAGACGTAATGCATTCAAATAACTTCCCCATAATTGCTAGGACCTAGGGTTTCCCAGCTAAGCATTACCCAGAGACTCACACTCCCTCTACTGGCTTGTCTTTTCCCACATCCTGGTACCATCACTTCCACAGTGCATCAAAGCTGCATCGAACACTGATACCTGCCAAAACCTGATACAGCCAAAAATATATCAGGCCATTTTTACCAAAAAGCTCAAATGAAACTTCCACTTCCACTGGATGTGAGAACAGCTGAAACGCTTGCTGTCTTTAAATGGAAATCAGGACTCATCAGTTCATACAACTTTCTTTTATTGCTCCAAGGTCCAGTTGTGACACCCCTGTGTCCATTGTAGGCACTTTCTACTCAGTCCCATAGACAGCAGAGGGTTTTAAACTGTGTATGGTGAAAAATTCCTTCTGTAACCAGCACTGAACCTTTGTATTAAATCATGGCTTTACCTTTAAATTGGTTGATGTTAATAAAATATCTGGCCACCACTTGATTCACAGAAACCAGTTACATTGAAAACCAATATGACCACTTTAAAAACAGCATTATACTGTGAGACCTGCTAGTCAGCCAGGGATCTTGTACTGAATAATTAAGTCTAATCAAAGCTATAATAAAGAAAAAGCATAACAAGCTTACTGAGTGTAAGTTAGACAAAATTCCAGCAATAACTCAATGAAATAACAATATGTATTAACTATATTGAATCAATGGTAAAGTTTGTGTATAGGATTGTGTAAGCTTACAGTGGGGCAAAAAAAGTATTTAGTCAGTCACTGATTGTGCAAGTTCTCCGACTTAGAAAGATGAGAGAGGTTTTTAATTTTCATCATAGGTACACTTCAACTATGAGAGACAAAATGAGAAAAAAATCCTGGAAATCATATTATAGGATTTTTACAGAAGTTAATTGTAACGCCTGTGAGGCGATGGAGAGGTGAGACGAACGCAGGTGTACGAAAAAAGCGTTTTATTTAAAGGCACAAAACAACAGAAAACAGGCAGAACCGGAAAACGGGTATGAGACAAAACCGAAAACGGGTGTGAAACAAAACCGAAAACAGGTAGGCAACATAAACTAGACCGAGGTCGCTAAACAGGTGGAAAACAAACAAAACACGGAAGTGAACAGAACAAACAATATCTTAACGGTGACCAGGATAACATGGAAGGGTGAGGTGCGTAGGGACGCGGCGAGCAGTGTGGCGCGTAGGGACGCGGTGACGAGCAGTGTGGCGCGTAGGGACGCGGTGACAAGCGGTGTGGCGTGTAGGGACGCGGCGATGAACAGTGTGCGTAGGGACGCGACCGGCATGGAGCACAATTGGTAAACCGCGAGGTGAGTCTCTCGCGGGCGCACTTTTGTAGGAAGCCCCACGGCTGTTGTCAATCAGCAATCCGATCGTGTTGGGGCTTCCTAATTGGTCCATGTAACGGCGCGCGCTGCCGTGGTGCGTGACAGAGCCCCCCCCCAAGGAGTCCGAGACGGAGCTAGGACTCCCAATAGGGAACCCTGGGCGCAGTCTTGTCTCAGGAGGCCTTCTCGCCGGACGGACCCCAGGGGGGGACTGCCAGCAGTGGGTCAGCTGGAGAACGGAGGCGCCGACGTGAAGCAGGGGAGCGGCGTCGATGACGACGTGAGGTAGACAAGCGGCGTCGACAACGGCTGGAAGCTGGAGAGCGGAGTCGCCGAGAGGAGGCGGATGAGCGGAGCCGCCAAGAGGGGGCTGCAGAGCGGGGTCGACGACATGAGGCTGACGGGCGGAGTCGACGAGACAATGCTTGAGAGCAGGGTCGACGAGACGATGCTTGAGAGCAGAGTCGACGAGACGAAGCTTGAGAGCAGAGTCGACGAGACGATGCTTGAGAGCAGAGTCGACGAGGCGATGCTTGAGAGCAGAGTCGACGAGGCGATGCTTGAGAACAGAGTCGACGAGGCGATGCTTTAGAGCAGAGTCGACGAGGCGATGCTTGAAAGCAGAGTCGACGAGACGATGCTTGAAAGCAGAGTCGACGAGACGATGCTTGAGAGCAGAGTCGACGAGGCGATGCTTGAGAGCAGCGCCTTGGACGGGATGCTTGAGAGCAGCACCGTGGACGGGATGCTTGAGAGCAGAGCTGTGGACGGGATGCTTGAGAGCAGAGCCGTGGACGGGGATGCTTGAGAGCAGAGCCGTGGACGGGATGCTTGAGAGCAGAGCCGTGGACGGGATGCTTGAGAGCAGAGCCGTGGACGGGATGGGTCTCCGTGGAGGAGGCAGCCCTGAAAGGATCTCCGTGGAGGAGGCAGTCCCTGAAAGGATCTCCGTGGAGGAGGCAGTCCCTGAAAGGATCTCCGTGGAGGAGGCAGTCCCTGAAAGGATCTCCGTGGAGGAGGCAGTCCCTGAAAGTATCTCTGTGGAGGAGACAGTCCCTGAAAGGATCTCTATGGAAGAAGGGTCTCTGTTGAATGCATGGCCTTTAGAAAGGCCTCTGTCGAAGATGCGGCCTTTAGAAAGGCCTCTGTCGACCTGGATGCAGCCACCGGGACTGCAGACGCCCTGGAGGCAGCCACCGGAAGCGCAGACGCCCTGGAGGCAGCCACCGGAAGCGCAGACGCCCTGGAGGCAGCCACCGGAACCGCAGACGCCCTGGAGGCAGCCGCTGGAACCGCAGACACCCTGGAGGCAGCCACCGGAACCGCAGACGCCCTGGACACAGTCACTGATACAAACGTTCGGAACGCGGGAGTGGGCACGACTGGGGGTGACTCGACTGTCCGTTTAGCCAAAGTCTGTGGTGCAGGAGTGGGCACGACCGGGGGTGACGTGACTGTCTGTGTCGCAAAGGTCTGCGGTTGCAGGTGTAGGCGTGACTATGCGTGACTCGGAATTAGAGGGGTTAGAAACACGACTATCGGGCATGACGCGTGCTCGCCGAAGTTTGTTCAAGGCCGTCCGGCTGGTGGTAAGCTGGTGATCCAGCATTTGACCAACCAGGAAAGGTCAGACAGGGCAAACGGGCTCAAGAGCCGCGGCTTTGGTACCCGTGCAACCCCGTGGGGAGCCAAAGCTCCAGCAGCTCCAGGAACTGTTGCGAGGTTCCCACCTGGAGCATTGGCCAAAGCTGGGTGGCCCAGATTAGAGCTTCGTCGGCTAGATGGAGAACTAGAAAGGAAACCTTGGCATATTCAGAGTCAAAATGAAAAGTATCAAAACAGTACCGGCACCGTTCCACGAACGGCCGGCAGAAGGCAGGATTGCCATTGCAATGGCTGAGAAATACGGGACCTCTAATGAACCTGCCGTCTCCATGTTTTAGGCGGTTTATACTGTAACGCCTGTGAGGCGATGGAGAGGTGAGACGAACGCAGGTGTACGAAAAAAGGGTTTTATTTAAAGGCACAAAACAACAGAAAACAGGCAGAACCGGAAAACGGGTATGAGACAAAACCGAAAACGGGTGTGAAACAAAACCGAAAACAGGTAGGCAACATAAACTAGACCGAGGTCACTAAACAGGTGGAAAACAAACAAAACACGGAAGTGAACAGAACAAACAATACCTTAACGGTGACCAGGATAACACGGAAGGGTGAGGCGCGTAGGGACGCGGCGAGCAGTGTGGCGCGTAGGGACACGGCGACGAGCGATGTGGCGCGTAGGGACGCGGCGATGAACAGTGTGCGTAGGGACGCGACCGGCATGGAGCACCATTGGTAAACCGCGAGGTGAGTCTCTCGCGGGCGCGCTTTTGTAGGAAGCCCCACGGCTGTTGTCAATCAGCAATCCGATCACGTTGGGGCTTCCTAATTGGTCCATGTAACGGCGCGCGCTGCCGTGGCACGTGACATTAATTGTAAATCATGGTGGAAAATAAGTATTTGGTCACCCACAAACAAGCAAGATTTCTGGCTCTCACAGACCTGTAACTTCTTCTTTAAAAACCTCTTCTGTCCTCCACTCGTTACCTGTATTAATGGCACCTGTTTGACATATACCTGTCTGTATAACAGATACCTGTCCACAGCCTCAAACAGTCAGATTCCAAACTCAACCACGGCCAAGACCAAAGAGCTGTCGGAGGACACCAGGAAGAAAATTGTAGACCTGCAGCAGGCTGGGAAGAGTGAATCTACAATAGGCAAGCAGGTTGGTGTGAATAAATCAACTGTGGGAGCAATTGTAAGAAAATGGAAGACATACAAGACCATTGATAATCTCCCTCCATCTGCGGCTCCACGCAAGATCTCATCCCGTGGGGTCAAAATGATCATGAGGATGGTGAGCAAAAATCCCAGAACTACACAGAGGGACCTGATGAATGACCTGAAGAGAGCTGGGACCAAAGCAACAAGGCTACCATCAGTAACACACTATGCTGAGAGGGACTCAGATCCTGCAGTGTAAGGCATGCCCCGATGCTTAAACCAGTACATGTCCAGGCCCGTCTGAAGTTTGCCAGAGAGCATATGGTGGAGCGTATGATTTCCTGGATTTATTTTTTCTCATTTTGTCTCTCATAGTTGAAGTGTACCTCTGATGAAAATTACAGACCTCTCTCATCTTTCTAAGTCGGAGAACTTGCACAATCAGTGACTGACTAAGTACTTTTTTGCCCCACTGTATAAGAGACATACAATTAGGATACAGGATACAGGATATAGGATTTGATGATCTTGTGCAGTAATGAGCCTTGGGTGTTTTGGGATCTTATGCATTTTTTTACATTGTTTCAATTAGAAAATAATTTTAGAAATTTAAACCAACTTTAATTTGATTAGGGAAATGATAGCCCCAAATATCAAATCTCCAATAATCACTATAACCACAAACACCATGTTCTGTACCATTGTTAAAAAGAAAGAACAAAAACAAACTCTGTGGTGGGGATATGAGTCTGATAGTGAGGCAGGGAGTTTAGTCCATATTTTGTGTTCCTTATGTAGCGCCTAAGCTTACTAATGACAAAAAGGGCACTAACACTAAACTAGGTTCTAAAAGCGGTACACCTTGAAATGAAGGGGAGGTGAAGTTGAACAATTAACACATTTATTGCTACACAAGCAATGAATTAACATATACAGCTCTGCATAAAACTTAGAAATAAAATCGAGCTCTTAAAAATAAAATTATGTTAAGTGCAAGAGATATTCAATTCAATGCCACTTCTTGTATTTAGAGAGGTGTGGATTCCAAAGTTCAGTTCAAGTCCTTGAATGTATATTAAAGGTGTATCTACACAGATACTGCAGAACGATGAATTCTCATATTCTTTTATGTTCCCTAAAATGAGACCTTAGGTACTTTTCTAAATTTCAAAACATCTTATAACACGTACAAAACTAATGACAACCTTGACTACAAATGATTAATTAACATTCATACATTACAACAACACTGACATTTAACGTTTAACGATCCATCATACATTACTCCAGTATTGGTATTTTAGCACTGACTAATGAAATACTATTCTTTTCCCACTTTTTAGCATGAATATGAATTGAAATATCACTAACTCTAAGATTAATTAGTTAATTGTTAATATGTACATTCTGATAACCAAAATATATAAAATTATTGCACAGTTATGCTGTAAATTATTAAGATGTATCAATCTAACCAACTAAAATGATTTAACCAAACATGTGCACTGTGTCTTTAAGGCTACCACGCTATTAGTATTTCTACTCACTAACCAGCCGCTAACTAGCAATTAGCACCACTAGCGATTAGCGCTAGCCAGCAATTAGCGTAGCTATACTTTTACAGCATTTTTACAAGCATTAAAGAACATTCTTATAACTCCGATTGTTTTTTTTTTAATTCTTTCCATTTCTAATATAAAGTGTATGAAAAGTAGGATGTACTCTCCCTTTACAGTGAATAGCTAGGCTATACGAACAGAAACTTGTGGTTCCACTCACTGGAGTTTCAAACACTCAGAAAACTGTATATACTTTTGCTGTGGATATTGATATTTCAGATTGTAATCCAATAGAAATCAATTGTGAATACACAGGATTAAGAGAAAAAATCCCAGTTCATCAGCAAAGGTGTGGACATTACTGAGTTAATTATATGCTACTTAAAATGGGAACTGAAAATGTGTTCTGAATATGTTCATACAGACAGTACAAATAATATTAATCTTCATGTGAAAAATAGTTGATTGTATTTTTGTACTTTTTTGAGTGATCTTTGAATGAGTGACTTTTATACATGTTAACAGCTAGGAAAGAATGGCCTGGACAGGTACATTTACTACTCTAATAAAACGATGTGGTTTGAAGCTCAGAAATTCTGCAGATTTCGTCACACAGACCTGACCAGTGCAAGAGATGATGCAGAATACTCAGCTATAAAAGGAAAAATATTTGACGTTACCTGGATTGGACTACATTGAGACACATGGAAATGGTCAGACCAGACCAATGTGTCTAACATCAGATGGGCAGCTGGACAACCTGATAATGCTGGGAGTAATGACTACTGTGGATTTACAAATATATCTAATGGCCAGCCTTATGATGCAGCATGCTCAGGACTAATGCCTTTCTTCTGTCACTCAGGTGCATGACAGTTGAAATCACTTTCTTCTTTGGAGAATATTCTACTATAAGTTACTTTAAAAATCTGTGTTTTTATCATTTTATCATATTTTAGTCCAGTCCAATCAGGATGTGGACAATTCCTCAGTGAAGGCAGCACTCATGGAGCAGGTGGGTCTAATTCTTCACAAGGTTTTAATTATCAGTGCAAAAAACTCCCCCTCCTTACAGCAGCATGAACATTTATCAAGCCTTAACATGCATCTGGTGAAGTTGTCATCATTATTAAGTCATAATCTGATCTACAGATCAAACAAAAGCTGAAGGAGCATGGGATGGATGAGAACATTGTGGTTAAATGGAGAGAGCAGCCAGGTGGATGAGTGATAATGGTATTGTGATTCTTTAGTGCACTATCCAATTTTACTGTGTGTAGTTTGTTCACTATGAATGGTATTTATTAGAAGGTTGATTTTGCCCATATATAAGAACATTGTTACCATTCAAGTACATTTCGCCAATAACACCTGATACATTATTTAAATTAAAACACTTATGTCAATACACAACAGAGAAAAAGTGGATTGTCTGCATAAAATGTATCCAGGCTGGTTAACAAAATAAACATGATGAAGTACAAAGTATGTAATGTAGTAAATGAAATATAATGTAGTGATATAATACTGAGTGTATTTTGTAAAGAGTATTATATACTATAAAGTGACTCATTTACAATGTGTAATAATTGTATCATTTGCTTGAAAGTTGCCAATGTTCAAGACTTGCCATACGTTTCAACTACAGAGCTACAATAAAATTCCTTTGAGTAACAGAACATGTGCTATCATATAAGATCCTATCAACGATTTGTCATGTCAACAATGTAGTGTCAACAAAGAAGTGGAAAAGTATGGAACTTTTAACTGTTGTGATTTATTATAAAGGTGTGTTAGGTGTGTAGGTGTGTGTACGTGAGGCAGGATGTAATAGTGCTTGCAGGTTTCACATATAGTAAATCTTCTGTTATCTCCTGCCACAGATGTAATAAAAGATCAAATTCAAACTTTGTATGATGAATAAACTAAACTGAATGATAAACATTAATTGTGTGAACGTGTGATACATTAATTGTAAAATGTACAGTATTTTAAATAAATATTTATAACCACTCCATATGAGATTGGAACTTATCAATAAGATCAAAACTATAACACTTTATTAACCGATGATTATTAGGTCATAGCTCAAAGGTGAATCCTCCAACTTCAAAATTATATGGGGACAGTGTGAATCACTGGTAGCTTTTAAACCTGAACATATTTAATGTTCATATATTTAACTCTTTTAGGTCAGGTTTTCAGTACACTCCTGAATGATTAATGCCATTCAGCATCACCTAAGAAGCAGACGTTATTGGGTATCTTGCTTTTTTGTTGCTCTTCTCATCTTATTCTGTGTTTTTAAATGAGAAAGTAGCATCCCCAGAGTTTGTAGCATGCTGTTCTGACTAACAATGAATCACTTCTTCTCTTATGAAGTTAAGCAGAACAAGGGCCCCCAAGTGGCCCTCTAGTGTAGCGGGGCACTAGCTTCCTGGACTCGTATCGGAGGGGGATGTTGCGTGCTGAGAGCCAGATGCATTGGCCGGGGTTGATGGTTGAGCTAGGTCTGCGGCAGTGGCTGGCAAAGCGTTGGGCAAGACCACGGGCCCTATGAGGGCTGCCTTGGTGATCCTCCATGTCTTCCAGCAGCGACGTAGGTGGAGGGCGATGGGGTGGCAGGTAACCTAATGACGCCTCAAATGGTGAAAGGTCCGTGGCGGAGTTGGCCAGCGTGTTATGGGTATATTCGGCCCAGGCCATCTGCGAGCTCCATTTGGTGGGGTACTTAGCCATCAGGTATCACAGCGTGGCCTCAATCTCCTGGTTTGCTCTCTCAGCCCGCCCATTAGACTGCGGGTGGAACCCGGAGGTGAGACTCATGGTGACCCCCAGGGCCTTGCAAAATGATCTCCACACCTGGTAGACGAACTGGGGACCCCTGTCTGATATGATGTCTACTGGGATGCCGTGGACCTTGAAGACCTGGTCGAACAGTATCACGGCCATCTCCAAGGCAGTCAGGAGCTTGGGTAAGGTAATAAGCCGGACCGCCTTGGAGAAGTGGTCCACGTTGGTAAGGTTCCCGTCGGACTCAGGGAGCCCAGTGATGAAGTCGGCCGAGGTGTGTGTCCACGACCGCCCAGGTGTGGGGATAGGTTGCAGCAGGCCCACAGGGGGCAAGTCGGGCAGGCAGCCACAAACTTCCTGGTGTCGGCATCCATCGAGGGCCACCAGAAGTGGCACCGGAGAAGCCTCAAGGTACGGTGGTAGCCTGGGTGGCCGGAGAACCGGGAGTCGTCAGACCATTGGAGAGCCGCACATACAGCCGGTTAGATGGTCCGCCACCTGGCCCACTAAACCTCCCAGGTGAGGTGGGTAATAAGGCGATCAGACGGCAGGATAGTGCTGACGGGTTCCTCGGGGCCCTCAGAGGCAAACTGGCGGGACAGTGCATCAGGTTTGAGGTTGCTGGACACTGGCCGGTACATGAGGGAGAAATTAAAATGTCCAAAGAATTGGACCCACCGGGCTTGCTGGGAGTTGAGGTGCTTGGCTGATCTGATATATTCGAGGTTCTGGTGGTCTGTCCAAATGATAAAAGGTTGATCCACTCCCTTTAGCCAGTGCTTCGATTCCTCAAGGGCTAGTTTTACAGCCAGTAATTCTCAGTTGCCCATGTCATAGTTGTGTTCAGTGGGTGAGAGGTGCCTGGAAAAGAAGGCAAAGGGGTGCAACTGGTTGTGTGGGGGTACCCGCTGGGAGAGGGCGGCCCCCACACTGGTGTCTGAGGCATCAACCTCCACTATGAGTTGCCGGCTGGGATGCAGTTGAGTGAGCACAGGCACGGTGAACAGTTTCTTAACCTGGAGGAAAGCCTGATTGGCTTCGGTTGTCCACCTGAAGGTGGCCTTAGTGGAGGTGAGGCTGGTAAGGGGGGCCGCCACCTTGCTGTAATCCCAGATGAAGCGGTGATAGAAATTGGCGAACCCGAGGAAGCGTTGTAGATCCTTCTGCCCCGAGGGCTTGGGCCACTCTGCAATGGCACAGACCTTGGCTGGATCAGCCTTGATACTCTCCCTCTGAATGATGAAGCCGAGGAAGGCAACGGTGTCCACATGGAACTCGCACTTCTCAGCCTTGACGAAGAGCCTGTTCTGGAGTAGGCGGTTAAGCACCTGGCAGATGTGTTTCATATGTTCGTCTATGGTGCAGGAGAAGATGAGTATGTCATCAAGGTACACGAACTGGTTGAGGAAGTTCCATAGCATGTCGTTAACCAGAGCTTGGAAGACTGCTGGGGCATTGGTCAGGCTGAAGGGCATAATGAGGTATTCGAAATAAACCAGTGGTGTGTTAAAGGCAGTCTTTCATTCGTCTCCCTCCCGAATGCACACCAGGTGATAGGTGTTCTGTAAACCAAGCTTGGAGAAGACTCACCAAGTCTCTTGGAGGAGTTCAAAAGTCTAACTGAGCAGCAGCAGGAAATAACGGTTTTGCCTGGAGATGGCATTCAGGCCCCGGTAGTCAATGCACGGCCGCAGGGAGCTATCCTTCATGGCGACAAAAAACAATCCTGCCCCCAGGGGCGACGAGATGGGGTGAATCAGGCTGGCATCGAGGCACTCCTTGACGTAGTTCTCCATGGCTTCTCTTTCATCACTGGAGAGCTGGTAGAGATGACCGGTGGGAAGCGGGGCTCCCGGGAGCAGGTCAATGGCGCAATCATAGGGCCTGTGGGGAGGCAACGCCTTGGCGCGGTCCTTACTGAACACCTGCCACAGGTCGTGGTACTGGCAGGTCCGGAGGGTCTTATAGCTGAGAAGCGTGAGGGGAAGCCTTGGAGGTCGGAGCTGCCGAGAGGTGGCGAGCTTGGTGGCAGAGTTTGCTCCAGCCGGTAATTCTACCCTCTTTCAAGTTGATTTAGGGGTTGTGGTGGACCAGCCATAGAAGGCCAAGAACCAGCAGTGTCTGGGGTGACCGGATGACAGCAAACGAGAGGGCTTTGTGGTGGTTCCCCGACAAGATGAGGGGAATGGGCCATGTGCGGTAGGGAATCTTTGCAGACAGCCTTCCATCCAGGGCATAGGCCCAAGCAGGGGTCTTCTGCTTCCATGCCTATGCTGCGCCGCCAGATCCTGGTCGCCCCAGAGACCACAAGGGCCTTGACTGTGCGAGAAGCCCCAGGCGGGTGAAGGGTGGCTGGCAGGATGAGGAATCCCTTTCTGGTGTGTGGGGATTGGTGTTAGGGCTCACCAGGACCCCCAGATTCACTGACGAGCTGGGTGTTTTGGCCGGACCGGCAGGAGTCGATGATATTTTCCGGTTGGCCGCAGTACATGCAGAGACCCTCCTTTCTGTGCCGAGCACGGTTGAGGGTAATCAGGTGAGTGTGGCCCAGCTGCATAGGTTCAGGATTCTCAGGGGAGCCAGAGCGAGGGGAGGCTGACCATGGGGAATCCTCCACAGTGGGTCTGGCGCGGGAACCCTGAGCATGTTAGTCTATCTAGGGGAGTCTAGAGTCGGGAAGCCACCCCTTGGAGGGGTGCTATAATGAGTCACGCTGACCCCATCTTGAGATGTTAGAGGGCAGTGTAGACTCGCATTTCAGCCTGGGCACACTTGGGACGATTGCGTATGAACTGCTTGTTTGCCGCCATGTGCACGATTTAAGTGCATGTTCAAGCGCAGACAGGTGTTGTATCCTCATTCTATACATGACTTACGTGTGCTCATTGTTTTTGTTGGCACTTCGCTGTGGTGGATGTTTTTCAAACGTGGGAGAACAAAGTCACACAGACACTGGTGCTGGAATAGAGTAGTAGACAACTTTTATTATCTGCGCAGAGATCAACTCACATACAGCAATGCCTGAGCACTTGTATGAGAGTGGATAAAGGAGGTAGAAGGCTTCCCCCTTTTAACTGGTTCATTTACGTGCAGGTTTGAGCATACAGGAAAGCTGTATAAGCAACTCATTAATCACAAGCTGGGTCTCCTGCCCAGAGATAAAAAGCAGAGATAAAAACCAGAGATAACGACAAGATTCTGTGTACCAACATATAGACAGATAAGGATCTTTATGACTAGGTCAGGGTCTCGCTGTTGTCTCTGTAACTCCTTCTTCTTTTATGGCTTGCTGCTGACCCTGGGGGCACGTCTGCGTTTTGTATATGTTTTCAACAAGTCATTAGGAAAGAATCATTACACACAGTGTTCCACAGCTATAGGATTACATAAGTTTAGGATTACGCCCTTTTCTGACAATCACAAGGTTTGAGATGTTAAACCAGCTTATCATATGGGAGAACCAAAGAACAGATCAGTGATTTGTCCTTGGCTTACACTATTTGCACATGCGCAGTTTAGTCTCGTCTGTAAAACCTGTGAGCAGGGAGACAGAGAAAGAGTACTCTGTCACTCACGAACACTTCAGACTCTTCAACATTGGTGGACAAAACACACAAACCACATAGTTTGATTAAAGTAAACATATTAAGAGTGAAATACTACTCCTGTAGTAATCAAGGTTTATAGCACATGCACTGTTCGAGAAGAAAGTGTCATGGAAAACAAACAGAGATCCATAGATAGTGCGATAAGGTCTCAAAATGTGTACGATATAAGGTCTCAAAACTCAAAAGAGATTGATATGATGGGAAGAGATTCGCCCACAGAAAGTTTAGCGCAGTAGAGTTCCACCGTTCAAAATACGCAACAAGTTCACGTTCGCAAATGTTAATATCTACTATTTTAACAATTTATCTTCGAATACGCAACCACTACTTTAGGTTAGTATTTTGATAATGTTTTATATGTTTTATTCCCCATATTCTTTATTGCATCTGCACTTTTAAAATCTTTCTATTTTATTTCATCTTATTATTCTATTATTCACATTTATTATTATACTTTTATTTATTCTATTTTTCTAAATGCACTTGCTTGTATAAAGCACTTCCAGTTGTTATTTCTATACTGTCATTGTTCTCACCCTGATCTGCAGTTTCACACTGGTCTCACATCACACATACACACACCTAAAAATAGCAAATCAAAAACTAATTTTAACCCTACTCCAGTCTTGCTTTTCACTGGCCATAGCTGACACCTTGAACAGAAAAAAACTTAGCTATATGTAAATGCACATAGTACAGCAATCTTAGATAAAAGCCTGTTTTTCTCAACTTCTGGGTCTTTGGACTGTAGCGCCAGGCAGACACAGATACAGTATTCGAGCTTTCCTCCTCTCTGAAACAACAAGGTACAAGAGTGAAGATAGTTTTAACCTTCACCGGGCGTCCTCGAAGCTCGTCCTCTGCTCTGGTCAAACCTGGATGAAAAGTCCCATCTAGGGTACCAAATTGGGCTACAACACATTCCATCGATGGCCTCCATTTTCAGAGGGTATTGGTGTGTACACAGTGTATTCACTCCTTGGAGTGATTTTTAATTCGGGAGCTCCCTTCATTAGAATTACATCAAATACATCATTTGCCCACAGCGATGGTTCTATTGAGTCCAAAATTTTGCTCTCTGGAACCATGCTGACTTTTTGTGACAGAATTGAAATGTCTGCCTGGGTTTGGAAGGACCAATCAATAGTACACTTGTAAACTTGGTGGCTTTCAGAATATTACCAGAGTGTGTAGCTCGTGGGTTTCCAATCGGTAATTTGAGCGCAATCAAAAATAAAAATAGACATGTCTTTTCATTCATTCTCACACATTTTGGCCAAACACACACATGGGGCACCTCCCCTCGGAACCACACAACCTGATCTGGCTTCAGGTTCACAACACAAGCTGCCCACTGTTTTCCGGCAAACAGGGTTGGGGCAGAGATCACCTCTGTATCTCTGGATTGGAACTCACACAGATGTTCCAAATCAACAAGCCAATCCTCCACACTAACAATGCAATGCAAGTCTTCTGGTTTCTTAATCTGGTCATACTTAAAGATCCTATGCAACCATTCAAGATAAGGTATCCAGAGGTCACAGGGAAACAAGTTCCATCCTGACCACACACTTGGTGGGGGGATGGAACTCGCACACAATTCAAAGTGGTGATGTCAGGACCCTCGAGAGTGCATGTAAGTTTCAAATATAATTTACACATTAGAACTCTAACTAGTAGATTCACAGGGCAAGTTGGTGACAATAGGAAGGCGTGTTGTAGGGATCCGCTGCTGTCACTAATATAACAGTCTAGCTCGTCAGTGAAAAAGCTCCGCAATGGGTATTCCACCCGCTCCCACCACAAACGGTTTCCTACCAGATAAACACGGTTCAGGTTTTGATTACCCCTTTACACAATACAGGCATGGTAGTGTCAGTATCTACTGAAAATTGGACACTTTGACCACTAATTTCTAACATAATTGTAGGTAAAGCAGAAGGTCTTGTCATCACCATTTGATAATTTAGAACGGTCTTACCAGTTTCATGTGTGGTGGGTGCACATTCAAGAGTTATGTGTTTTGGAGCCCATTGATTTCATTCCTCATCCCCCTCTAACTTTTTATCCTTTTTTCCTTGATTTGGACAGTTGACTGCAATGTGTCCCATCCGCTGTCAACAATAACACTTGTATGTCGAACAGCCTCTCTGTCCTGTTGTTCCGCCTCCTGTTCCGTGGCTCCCAGTACAGCACACTGGATCTGATGCTGCTTTTTCTCTCGTTTCTCCATGTTCTTCTTCAACTTTTCTGCCAGACTCTTTCCAACATGCACTGCAAAAGCATAAACAGTCTGCAAGCAGCCATCATGTACATACGTTGTTCCCGGTCTCAGTCCATTCAGAAATCTCTCTTTAAGGTGGTGCTCCCAGGCACTCATATTTGCACTCGGGTAGTCACCTGGCCTGAGTGCTGGATATGTAACTTTTCCAGCTTTGCAGGTAATCTGCCACAGATTTCCATCTTGCTGTTTACACTGCGTCAGCTTGGACAGGTTCAAACGAACCGGGAAAGCCTCAGTTATCCTATCTCTGAGGCACTGGACCTCCCTTTGATAAGTCCTCTGCCTCATCGTAGGTCATCAGGATTCCGTGGAAGGTCACCCCGCACTTTATCCATTCCAGTTACATCTTTTAGAGATGGCTTCCATCATCTTACAAGCAGATTCCTTTTCATGACAAAATCCTGTTTCTCTTCAGAAAGTCCAGGCAGCTCCTCAGACATGTGTTTCATGTCTTCTGTAGTCCATGGTCGAAAAACAAAGGCTGGTCCTTGTGGTTGAGGGGCTGGTGATGGCGATGGTGGGAGAAGGGGCTGAGGAATGAAGTCATCCAGGCATTCTCTCTGTAAATTAAGAAACTGGTTACTGTTTTCTTTTGTGCTGCTTGTCACCATTTCCCACAGGCGTGAAAATCAGGTTGCCAAGGGAAATTGGGACAATTTCTATCTACCTTGAGATTTTTACAATATTCTATAACCTTATGATATTTGTCTTGCTGTTGTTGTAATTGTGTTTTTAACGCTTGCAACACATCAACATTCAAACTCCCTTCAGGTGAGAAGTTACAATATTTTACCCAATATTCTATCTGAGCACAACTGACTGACTCATGCATTTTCATCTACTGAATCAAACTACCATACAATGGAATGTTGCATTGCACTATAGGTGGTGGAAATTTAAAAAAAAAAATTTTCTTCCCTCTGACCCATTGTTACTCTAAATGTTTCAAACACACAGTAAGAAACCTTCTCTCAAGAACACACAGTTCTAGTCTATACACACAGCATAGAGCGTTTCAAACACACAGTAAGAAACTTCACTTAAGAACACACAGTTCTTCTCTATACACACACAGTATAGAGCGTTTCAAACACACAGTAAGAAACTTCACTTAAGAACACACAGTTCTTCTCTATACACACACAGTATAGAGCGTTTCAAACACACAGTAAGAAACTTCACTTAAGAACACACAGTTCTAGTCTATACACACAGCATAGAGCGTTTCAAACACACAGTAAGAAACTTTTCCTTTAAGAACACAGTTCTAGTCTATACACACACAGTATAGAGCCTATACACACAGAATAGATAAAGTGTCTAAAACCTCACCCAGCAATTTCCAGGTTCTCCAAGTTCACCTCCTTGCACAGAATTCGGATCCCAGCTTTTCTCGAGGGCCGCCATCCAGAAAAGTCACCTCTTTCTGAAACTAGTTTTTAACTTTTACCTGCGAGGTAGGTGAGGCTGCAGTTTTCCTTCTCAGGAATGACGTCCTCTCAACGAGCGGGATCCTGCCGACTACGCCAAATTGTGGTGGATGTTTTTCAAACGTGGGAGAACAAAGTCACACAGACACTGGTGCTGGAATAGAGTAGTAGACAACTTTTATTATCTGCGCAGAGATCAACTCACATACAGCAATGCCTGAGCACTTGTATGAGAGTGGATAAAGGAGGTAGAAGGCTTCCCTCTTTTAACTGGTTCATTTACGTGCAGGTTTGAGCATACAGGAAAGCTGTATAAGCAACTCATTAATCACAAGCTGGGTCTCCTGCCCAGAGATAAAAAAGCAGAGATAAAAACCAGAGATAACGACAAGATTCTGTGTACCAACATATAGACAGATAAGGATCTTTATGACTAGGTCAGGGTCTCGCTGTTGTCTCTGTAACTCCTTCTTCTTTTATGGCTTGCTGCTGACCCTGGGGGCACGTCTGCGTTTTGTATATGTTTTCAACAAGTCATTGGAAAGAATCATTACACACAGTGTTCCACAGCTATAGGATTACATAAGTTTAGGATTACTTACATTTTACTTTACTATGCAGTAGGATTAAATACTAAGATATTAAAATTTCTCCAACATTCGCGTGTTAGGGAGACTTGTAGACCTACCGCGTTTTGGTGGTAGGCTGTGTAGAGTCCAGAAGACTTGAGGATACCAATAGGGTTTAGCAGCTAGGTAGGGCCAGCATCATGGTCCAACAATGGTCCAGATCAGTTAAGAAAGATAGAAAAACAGACAGCTGATCATATTTCAATGCACTAAAACGGCATGCAAGTAAAGACCTCAGTAATAAAGACAATCTAATAAAATCTTCATAAGAAAGGAATGAAGTGCTTATGGAAATGTTTCATAATGGTGTTATTAGGTAAACACCACATAGAACAGAGCTGGAAACAGAGAAGCAGGGACAGTCAGAGGTACACAGGCTCAGGTGAGTTTGTTAAGCTTTTGTATCAGTGTGATTAAATAATGAGCTCGAGGTAAACGCCAGGGCCTAGCCATTAGGACAGGGAAAGCTTTTCCTCTTACTTTTAGTGGCTCCGCGCCACACTATCTCTGCGAATGCTGCCGGTCCCCTTCGGCGTGCACACACATGCAGTCCTGCGTTCCCCGCGCTCCTAAACCCATGCCCCTTCCCGGCTTCCCGCCGGCACACGCGTAATCCCTTTCGCTTCAGCCGAGGTGAGAATACCACTCTCGGCGTTAGAAGTGATCCTCACTCAACCTCGCTCTGTGCCTGCGCGCTTCTCCCTTATGACATTGGCGTACCTCGCTTAAGCCATTTGTGCACCCTTACGTCCAGCGGCTTCCTAGTCCTCATTAGTTCATCATTAATTCGCTTATATCGGCTGTGCCGTCTTTTCGGTGTGAGCTTTTGTGTTTCTTGGGTTAATTCCCCTTTCAAGCCTTACTATGGTTCCACATTTACTTTTTAATCCGTCAAGCTGCTGGCCGCCCCAGAGAGTAGTTGCTCCCTCTGCTGCCTCTGCTCCCTCTGGTCCTAGGTGAATCTAGCATCGGGACTTGCCCTCTCAGCATTTCCGTGTCCCCACGTCGGTCAATTCCAGGGTGGAAGGCATTTTCATCTACATGACCCTCATGTCCCAACTGGGCTTGCACCTCGAGGGACTTGCTCAGCCCCAAGTCTTCCAGGCCCTTGACGGGCAGTCCCTGGGCTGTGGCCCGTTCCTTTACCAGACCGAGCCCTTTACTTTTTCTGTAGGCAAAAATTGTCACCGAGGCCCCCCTCCTCCAATTGGTAATGGGGTATCCCTGGTTACATGAGCGCAACCCTCGGATTGATTGGTTGACCCAATCCATCTATGGGTGGGCCTCCCATTGTGTTGAATCATGCCCACCGGCCCCAACTCTCAGGGCCCAGTTCAGCAGGAGGAGGTGGACCTCTCGGCCGTTCTGGCACAGTACCACAATTTCAGCAGGGTCTTTAGCAAGATGGAGGCTTAAAGTCTACCCCCACAGAGGGAGTACGACTGCGCTATCAACCTCCTGCCAGGTGGGGTTCCGCCTCGAGGAAGACTGTTCTCCCTTAATCCTGCTGAAGCCAGAGGTGCATATATTGAGGAGGCTCTGAGCCTGGGCTTTATCCAGCGTTCCTACTCACCTGCTGGGGCCAGGTTCGTCTTTGTCGTGATGAAAGAATCAGAATCAGAATCAGAATCACTTTATTTGGCCAGGTATGCTACACATACGAGGAATGTGTTTTGGTGATACACACAATAATACACACAATGGACCACATAGTAGTACGAACAATACACATAATAGTACAGATAATTACACATGTATGACATGTAACATATAACATATTTAACAGCCTGACAGCACACGGACTGTTAACCATTATTTACCAACAGTTGCCCAAGAAAACAACTTTGGTTAAAAAGTGTTACAGCTCTGGGGAAAAAGCTGTTGGCATGTCTTGATGTGTTTGTTTTTATTTGTCCTGAGTCTTCTGCCAGACGGTAGAGTCAGAAAAAAGGTGATGTCCAGGATGAGAGGGGTCTGCTCTAATTTTGCTGGCACGCTTCAGCACTCTGCTGTTGTAAATGTCCTGAAGCATTGGCAGATTACATCCAATGATCCTCTCCGCTGTCCTGATTGTACACTGGAGTTTGGCCCGTTCATGTGTTGTTGAGGAACCAAACCAGATGGTGATAGATGATGAAAGGATGGACTCTATGATTGCTGTGTAGAACTGGATTAGCAGACTCTGTGGCAGGTTAAAGTTCTTCAGCTGTCTCAGGAAGAACATTCTCTGCTGAGCCCTCTTGGCGATGGAGAGTGTGTTCTTTTCCCACTTTAGGTCGCTGGATAAGGTGGTGCCCAGGAACTTAAGTGACTCCACCCACTAAGACCATAGAGCCATTCATTGTGAGGGGGTGTAAAGGAGGGTGTGTTGCGCCTGAAATCCACCACCATCTCCACAGTCTTTTGTGTGTTGATCAGCAGGTGGTTGTCGCTTGCACCAGGAGACCAACTGCTCGACTGTCCTTTCTGTAGGCAGACTCATCACCATTTGTTATGAGGCCCACCACAGTGATTGTCACACAGCGAACTTAATGATCTTTACACCTGGTTCCTTAGAAACACAGTCATTGGTATAAAGACTGAGGAGAAGGGGTGAAAGCACGCAGCCTTGTGGTACACCAGTACTAAGGTTCCGCTGGTCTGAAATGTGTTTTCCTAGCCGTACCTGCTGTGTCCTATTTGACAGAAAGTCCATGATCCACCGGCAGATGGCATCCGGCACAGACAGCTGGGACAGTTTGACCTGCAGCAGCTCTGGCATTATGGTGTTAAAGGCCGAGCTAAAGTCTACAAACAGAACTCGAGCGTAGGTTCCAGGACTGTCGAGATGCTGTAGCATGAAGTGTAGGGCCACGTTGACTGCATCATCGACAGATCTGTTTGCTCTGTATGCAAACTGCAGGGGATCCAGTAAAGGATTAGTGATGGTCTTCAGGTAGGCTAGGATCAGGCGTTCAAAGACCTTCATGACTACAGATGTCAGGTCTACAGGTCTGTAATCATTCAGTCCAGAAATGTTTGTTTTTTTGGGGACTGGTATGATGGTAGATGTTTTGAAGCATGAAGGAACAGAGCAAAGTTCTAATGATCTGTTAAAAATGTTAGTGAAGGTCGGCGCCAGTTGATTGCTGCAGTGTTTAAGGGTGGATGGAGAGATTCCGTCTGGCCCAGGAGCTTTTCTCACCTTTTGTTTTTTAAAGAGTCTGTTAAACGTCCTGCTCTTCTGGACTGATGATTAAAGGAGCCAGGGACAGAGGTGAGAAAGCCAGGGAGGAGGAGGGTGAAGAATTAGTTGAGAATGGCTGAGAATTGTCCTTGTTGCATTCAAATCTGCAGTAGAACTCGTTCAGGTCATTGGTGAGTTGATGGTCATTCAGGAGAAGGGGGGTCTTTCGCACCTTGTAGTTAGTGGTCTCTTCGAGGCCTCTCCAGACTGAAGTCGGTTCATTAGCAGCAATCTGGCTTTTCAGCTTTCCTGAGTATTCCTTTTATGCTGATCGGATACCTTTCTCCAGTTTGTATTTGGCCTCTTTGTAGAGAACTCTATCTCCACTCCTGAATGCTGCCTCCTTTTCCCTCCGAAGCTGTCTGAGTTCAGCCGAGAACCATGCTTTGTTGTTGCTGTATTTTACCCGTGTTGTAGTAGAAATACAGCTGTCCTCACAGAAACTGATGTATGATGCTACAGTGTCTGTATATTCATCCAAGCTGTTCATCGCCTCCTCGAAGACAGACCAGTTTGTGGATTCAAAGCAGTCCTGTAGCATTTCAATGTCTTCACTGGTCCACTTCTTCACTGTTGTAATGGCAGGCTTGTTAGTTTTGAGTCTCTGCCTATATGTGGGAATGAGGTGAACGAGATTGTGATCAGAATGTCCAAGAGCCGCACGAGTGACTGAACGATAGGCATTTTTAACAGAGGTGTAGCAATGATCCAAAATGTTCCCTTCTCTCGTGGCACAGGTGACATGTTGTTTGTATTTCGGCATTTGTTTCGTGAGATTTGCGCTGTTAAAGTCTCCCAGGATGATGAGAAGTGAGTCCGGGTTGTCCCTTTCTACTTTCGTTATCTGATCGGCCAGTAGTTTCTGCACGTCTCTCATGCGCGCATCCGGCAGAATGTAAACAGCGACCAGAATGAATGAAGAAAACTCTCTGGGGGAGTAGAACGGTCTACAGTTTATGAAGAGTGATTCTAGATGAGGAGTGCATGATTTTAACAGTACCGTGGGGTCAGCTCCAAAAGCCAGGTCTCTGTAAAGCACAGCACAGATGTGTAAGAAAAATCCCTGTTAGTTTGGTTGAGTAGGAGTAGTTCTTCCAGTTTGTTGTGCAGAGATCACAGATTGGAGAGGAACAAAGACGGTAATGGTGTTTGGACTCCACGTCGCCTCATCTTTACGAGCGCTCCGGCTCGTCTGCCTCTCCTTCGCTTTCTTGCTAGGTTGAGTAGAGCCAGCGCACCAGTTGTGAGAATTTCTAAAAACTCTGAAGGATTTTGAGAAAACTCCGGAATAAAAGTTGGTGAAACATTGTCTCTGAAGGTCAGTAACTGTTCCTTGCTCCAACTGACCGAGTTTGACGCACAGTAAGTTACATTAACAAACAAAAACCAAAACAGAACATAGAGAGCTCTCACCGAGGCAGCCATCTGCGGCGCCATCTTGAACCAGATAAAGACTGTTCCCTTTGCCCGTATATTGATTATCGGAGCCTCAAGGCCATAATGATCAAGGATTGTTACCCCCTGCCGCTTATGTCATCAGCCTTCGAGATGCTTTAGAGAGCCAGCATCTTTACCAAGCTGGACCTCTAAAATGCCTACAACCTCATTCACATCCGGCAGGGGGACGAGTGGAGGACGGCCTTTTTGACACACATGGGGCATTATGAGTATCTCATGATGCCCTTCGGTCTCATGAAAGCTTCGGCTGTCTTCCAATGTTTTATTAACGACATCTTGCGCGAGGCCTTGGATCGACACATCTATCTCGATGATATTTTAATCTTCAGCTCATCCCTTGAAGAGCATGTGGTCCACGTTAGGTGGGTGCTTCATCTTTTGCTGGAGCACCATATATATATCAAGCTTGAAAAATCAGCCTTCCATGTGCCCTCGGTCACATTTTTAGGGTTCGTCGTGTCCGAAAGGGCACTGCACATGAACCCGGCCAAGATCCAAGCCATGGCTAATTGGCCCCAGCCCATCTCTCTCTGCCTCGCCCAGTGTTTTCTGGGCTTCAAGGACATTTTCTGGCATTTCATGAGAGATTTTGGCACAAGAGCCACGCCTCTCACAGCCCTCATGCACAAAGTTCCGGGGCCATTTCGCTGGATGAGAGAATCAGCCATAGCATTTGAGGAGATTAAAAGATGCTTGACCAACCCCCCGGTCCTTATCCAACCTGACCCGGAGAAACCATTCATCATCGAGGTAGATGCTTCTAACATCGGTGTGGGGGCCGTCCTCTCACAGCGCTCGGGCAAGGGCAAACTTCACCTGTGTGCCTATTTTTCTCTATGCCTTACCCCGGTGGAACGCAACTACCCCATTGGGGACTGGAAGCTACTCGCGGTTAAGCTGGCCCTGACCAAATGGTATCATTGGTTGGAGGGAGCCAAACATCCATTTCTTGTTTGGACTGACCATAAGAACTTGCCATATATTCAGCAGGCTAAGCATTTGAATGCTCTTCAAGCCCGCTGGTCTCTGTTCTTTGGTCAGTTTGACTTTACGGTGTCCTTCTGACCAGGCTCAAAGAACACCAAGCCGGATGCCCTGTCCCATCAGTGGGTCCCGCCATTACCCATACTCCTGGCCACTCATACTCCTTGCATCCCTCACTAAGGCCCTATGCCATGAGCCCGATCTGGGTGGTGGTCCGCCGGGTTGTAAATTTGTCCCTTCCCAACTTCGGGCCCATATCATGCACTGGGGGCAGACAACCCAGTTTACAGCCCATCCCAGAGGAACCAGAATGTTTGAATTCCTCCGGCAGCACTTTTGGTGGCCTGGTATGGCGGCCAATGTTAAGCAATTCGTGGCTGCCTGCGAGGTTTGTGCCCACAATAAGACTCCAGATGAGTGCGGTCTTATTCGGCCTCTCCCCTTCCCCACTCGCCCATGGTCTCACATTTCCAGGGATTTCGTTTCAGGCCTGCCCCCGTCCAGAGGCAACATGGTCATTCTGGTCATTGTGGATAATTTTTCCAAGGCCTGCAAGTTTGAGCCTCTCCCCAAATTTCCCTCGGCCAAGGACACGGCAGACCTGGTCCTCTGCCAGGTGGTTCACACCCAAGGTATTCCCAACGATTTGGTCCCCAGTTCGTTAGTTGGTCCTGGACAGCCTTCTGCCGCCTCCTGAGCTCCACAGCCAGCCTGTCATTGGGGGTTTCACCCGGAGTCCAACGGCCAGACCGAGTCGGTCAACCTGGTCCGCATGCTCCGGTGCCTCACGGCCAAAAACCCCTCCACCTGGTCAGAGCAGCTACCGTGGCCAAGCTTGGCCTTAACACCTCTTCGAGGCCCAGTTTGGCTTTCCTCCACCCCTCTTCCCCGATCAGGAAGAGGAAGTTGCCCCATCATCTCCGAACGTGCAGATCCCCAGTTCGACTCCAGCTGCTGGCACTTTGGCCGGTTATGAGTTAACGCTCCCCTTTGCTGTAGGGGAAGCACGTAGTCCTCCTCCCTTCTCCATTTTCTCTCCTTCCTTTCTCTCTGGTCAGACATTAAGGGTGTCAGCACTTGGGTCTTATATTCCGTCCTTTCTCACGGCCTGTACCCCGTGCCATAACACATATTTTGAGTTGTCAGTGCAGTTATAAAATCAGAATAAATACATCAATAAATAACCAACCTATATCAAATCAAATCCCACTGTTGGTGTTGAGTATTGCTTTTGCTCCTTGAATTTCAGATGCTGGCTGTATATATATATATATATATATATATACAAAAGAATATATATAGTGGCTTTTGAAAGTTTGTGAACCCTTTAGAATGTTCTAAAATTCATCTCAAAAGAATTTGGAGTATAGCAATCCACAGCCAGACAGATTGTGTACTAATGGACCACTGTTACCTTCCCCAGCAGTAGTCGACCAACAGAGATCACTTCATGAGCAAGACGTGTAATAGTCCACGAGGTCAAAAAGGAACCCAGTTTAAAAACAGAACCCAAATAGAATTATTTGGTTTAAATGATAAGTGTTTAGCTGAAATGTAGTATTTTCCTTTAGGAAAATGCAGTATTTAAGAACCTCCAATCTGTGAAACGTAGTATCGTGCTTTGCTCCTGTTTTGCTGTATCTGGGGCAGGACGGCTTCCAATTGTTGAGGGAACAATGAATTCTGCATTATAGTGGTGAATTCTAAAGGAAAATATCAGGATACCTGTCCAGGAACTGAATCTCAAGAAAACATGGGTCATGTAGCAAGACAACATCCTTAAGCACATGTGTTTTGGAATGGCCTGACTTGAATCAAATAGAATTGTCATGGAAATATCTAGTATACAATTTTTATCTCATTTATTTAATTGAGGTCTCTTTTAGAACATCAGTTATGGACATCGTTCTCAACTGCTGGTCCACCTAAAACACCTGCAACAAGACCAACTGTATCCCGAAGATGAAGATGCACATTACCTGGGCAGGGGTAGGTGAAAAGGCCTTGCCAGGGGTCCACCTGCTGGATCTGACTTCTGTCATAAACTTCAGTCAGGGTCTGTAGCCCCCAGTAGTGGGGATCAGAATCATGCAGAGAACATGCTGAGAACTTCCTGTAACTATGAATAGTCAGGAGGAACTTAAAATGTGTAAAATTGGATCTGGCCACTGATTCTGGGGCAGCATCCCCTGTACAGGTACCATTACACCGGGGCTCCGATGCTGACACCAAGTGAGTCAACCACTCATTGTCCCTGGTCTGCTTGTGCTGCAACAACCCCAGCCACCTGATCCTGGAACACTGTATTCTTTTCTGTCAAACAAGCTACAAGTTAAAGGTCACTAATGATAGATGAAGAGGAACGTAGCAACTATCATCCAGCACACTTACTCTGATAGGATAGAATAGCTTTATTAATCATCAAGGAGCAAATTATTATGCTACAACATGCAATGCAATAAATAAATAAACACCAGAACATTCATAAATAGCCTTAAATACATAAGTCAATTAAGGATAGTGTGTTACCCTGGCAATGTGGTAGTTCTAGGCTGCTACATTTAACACATGAACTCAGTCAGTCGTCTTCAATTGATCTTAAAAGATATACATTGAACTCTTGTCATATTTAAATGTGTAACAATGTCACATCATATTTCATAACTTCACATTATATACCAATCATCACTACCTTCTATTGTCCATAATAATGAAGTGCTTTGAAAGACTCTTCCAGGACCATACTACTTCTGTTCTGCTCCCTCCTTTTTACCCTAATGACATAATTTTTTTGAACCATCAGAGAGCTACAGTGGTGTGAAAAAGTAAGATAAGATAAGATAAGATAAGATAGCCTTTTACACCACTTTTTGAGTCTTGGTCCTCCCAAGGTTTCTTCCTAGAACTAGGGAGTTTTTCTTTGCCACTGTCGCCCTAGGCTTGCTCAATTTGGGATTGGACGTAGTTATTAGGAGATAATCTAAACTTGTAAAGTTGCTTTGAGACAATGCTCCATTGTAAAAAGCGCTGTATAAATAAATCTGACTTGACTTGACTTGACTTTTATTATCCCACAGGGGGAAATTATCTTGTTATGGCACCAAGAAGGAAAAAACAGAATAAATATAAGTATACACACACTTTAAAAATAATGAGATAAAAAGTACTTACAATAAAATAGAATATATGAAAACATATACAGAATATACAGTGTTGAAATAGGTTATTGCACATAACCACAAATTGCACGTTGTCCGCATAAAAGATATATACTGATGAGGTATAAGACATGTTGCTTTACAGTATGGCGCATAAAGGAATATTATTACACGGTGTTTTGGTAGTAGCAGTGACTCCAGATTGTGTGTTTTGCTTTGGATAATGTTGGTGCTCTACTGGGTAAGATTTTGATTGTACAGCCTGACAGCAGTAGGAAGGAAGGAGCTGCGGTATCTCTCCTTTGAGCAGCGCAGGTGAAGGAGCCTGTTGCTAAAGGTGCTGCCCAATGCTGCGACCATCTGTTGCAGTGGGTGGGAGGAGTGATCCATTATCGATGACAGCTTGATCATCATCCTTCTCTCCCCAACCACCTCCACTGGATCAAGTTTACAGTCCAGCATAGAACTGGCCTTCTTGATCAGCTTATCCAGCTTCTTCCTGTCTGCTGTCTAGATATGACTTCCCCAGCAGACAACTCTATAAAACTGGCTGATGCTACAACAGTATGGTAGAATGTTTCTAGGAGTGTGCCCTGTATTCCGAAAGACCTGAGCCTCCTCAACAGATGCAGTCTGCTCTGGCCTTTCTTGTACAGTGCCTGTGTGTTGTCAGTCCAGTCCAGTTTATTGTTCAGGTGAACACCCAGGTACTTATAGGTACTGACAATCTCAATGTTCATTCCCTGGATATTCACCGGTTTATGTGAGGTGGACTTGGTCCTACGATAATCCACCACCAGCTCCATAAAGTTCCCAATTAGTTCCCTATACTCGCTATCATCATCATCCAAAATGTATCCAACAATAGCGGAGTCATCGGAGAACATCTGTAGGTGGCAGGTTGTCGTGTTATGTGTGAAGTCAGCAGTATAGAGGGTGAAAAGGAATGGCGCCAGCACTGTCCCCTGTAGAGCACCAGTGCTGCACAGAATTGTGTCCAACTTACAGTCCTTAAGACGCACGTACTGTGGTCTGTTAGTGAGATAGTCCAGTGTCCGTGTAGTGATATGGTGATCGACACCTGCACTCTCCATTTTGCTCCTCAAGAGTGTGGGCTGAATGGTGTTGAAAGCACTTGAAAGATCAAAGAACATGATCCTCACAGTGCTTCCTGCCCTGTCCAGGTGGGAGAGGGATCTGTGAAGGAGGTAGATGATTGCATCATCAACCCTGATGCCTGGCTGATAGGCAAACTGCAGTGGATCCATTGCTGGTTTGACCAGTGGGCTAAGATGGCCAGTCTTTCCATTGCCTTCATAAGGTGAGAGGTCAGTGCCACTGGCCTGTAGACATTTAAACCAATGGGCTGTGCAGTCTTTGGAATTGGAACCACACACGATGTCTTCCAGAGGACTGGCACTCTCTCCTGTTTCAGGCTAAGGTTGAAGATGTACTGGACTATCCAACACAGCTGGTCTGCACAATGCCTCAGAAGCCCAGGGTTAATGCTGTCCAGACCTGCTGCTTTCCTCACTTTCGTCTTCCTCAGTTCCCTTCTCACTTGTTTGCTGAAGAACAAAGGAGAGCTGGATTGAGTGCTAGTTGTCGACTGCTGAGGTGCAAAGCATTGAACTGTGGTGGGTGTGGGGTGCTGTGAGGGTGAACAAAGGGGTTGGGAGCAAGGTGTTGATGACCGGGGGGTGCACACAGAAGGAGTTTGAAGTGACCGTGTGAGCTGGTCTGGGGGGTGGGTATACGCCTGATCAAATCTGTTAAAGAAGATATTAAGGTCATTTGCCCACTGGTCATTTGTCTCCCTCAGACTTCCTGTTGGACCACTGAAAGTCTCCCTCAGACTTTCCCTCAGACAAAGTGTTTGCCCTCTTCCTGATTTCCTATTTTTTGCATGTTTGTCACACTTAAGTGTATTTAAATATAAATCAAAGACAACAGAAGTAAATACAGTTTTTAATTAAGGTGGTTATTATTAAGGAAGAAAAAAATCCAAACCTACATGGCCCTGTGTAAAAAAGTGATTGCCCCCCTGGTTAAAACAAAACTGTGGTTTATCACACCTCAGTTCACTGTCTCTAGCCACACCCAGGCATGATTATTGCCACACCCAATCTTAATCAGGACATCTGCCTGAATAGGACCTGCCTGACAAAGTGAAGTACACCAAAAGATCCTTAAAAGCTACACACCATGCCAAGCTCCAAAGAAATTCAGGAACAACTGAGAAAGAAAGTAACTGAGACCTATCAGTCTGGAAAGGGTTATAAAGCCTTTTCTAAAGCTTTGGGACTCCAGCGAACCACAGTGAGAGCCATTATCCTCAAATGGTGAAGACATGGAACAGTGGTGAACCTTCCCAGGAGTGGCCGGCCGACAAAAATTACCCCAAGAGTGCAGCAACGACTCATCCAAGAGGTTACAAAAGACCCCACAACAACATCCAAAGAACTGCAGGCCTCACTCACTTCAGTTAAGGTCAGTGTTCATGCCTCCACCAGAAGAAAGACACTGGGCAAAAATGGCCTGCATGGCAGAGTTCCAATGCAAAAACCCCTGCTGAGCAAAAAGAACATTAAAGCTCGTCTCAATTTTTCCAGAACACATCCTGATGATCCCCAAGACTTTTGGGAAAACATTCTGTGGACTGATGAGACAAAAGTTGATGTAACGAATCGCTCAAAAACAGTCAGGAATCAGTTGCAGGTTTATTGAAAACCGGATGCAAAACCGTGGTAACAAAACAGTCCAAAATCTAATAGCCGGGTAATCACACAGACCGAGTGTCAAAGCCAAAGGGAGATCCAAAAACCAGAAAACGTTAGACAGAAGTATAAATCAGTAGCCAGGTAAACAATCGCAAATACTAACTGCTCAGAAACGTACTCAAGATATGGACGAGACCTCTGTGCTATTTATCGCTAAACATGGCTGCCTAGAACTCAGGTGACGGGGACCTCTGCTGGTGCAGAGGCGAGTCTGCAGTTACCCTGACATAACCCCTCCCCTGACGGGTGGCTCTCGCCGACTGTGCAACTCTCCTCGGGCGGCCCCTGGGTCAAGGAGCGGGATGATTCGGGAAGTCCCGGTGAAAGTCCGTGATGAGAAAGGGATCCAGGATGTCTTGGGCTGAGACCCATGCATGTTCCTCTGGACCATACCCCTCCCAGTCTACCAGATATTGCATGCGCACAGCCCGACGTTTGGAATCGAGCAGTTGGCTCACACTGTATGCGAGAGAGCCGTCCACTTCCAGTGGAGGAGGAGGTTCAGGTCCCTCTGACTGACCCTGGGAGGAGGAACAGACAGGTTTGAGTAAAGATACATGAAATGTGGGTGAGTTGCGGTAAGAACTCGGTAATTCAAGACGATATGCTACTGGATTGACTTGTTTGAGTACCTTGAAAGGTCCTATGTACTTCGGACTTAGCTTTCTGCTGGGTAACCTCAGCTTTAGATCTCTGGTTGATAACCATACCCTCTGTCCTGGTCTAAATGCCTCTATGTCCCTTCTATGGCATGTTGGCGTGTAAACGTTGTTTGTGAATGGCTCGTTGCAGCCGGACGTGGGCCTCCTCCCAGGTCTGTTCACTCCTCCTTATCCAGTCATCCCCTGCAGGAACGTGGGATGGCTCTCCGGACCAGGGAAACAATGGCGGTTGATAACCTAATACACATTGAAACGGTGTTAGACCGGTTGATGAACTACTTAGGGAGTTCTGAGCATACTCTACCCACGGGATGTACCGAGCCCACTCGTGCTGGAACCACGAGCAGTATGACTGGATGTACCTCCCCACCTCTTGGTTCATCCATTCTATCTGGCCGTTCAATTGGGGATGGTAACCTGACAAGAGACATACGTTCATTTCAAGTTTATTATAAAATTCCTTCCACACCCTGGAGGTAAATTGTGGTCCTCTGTCTAACACAATTTCCTCGGGGATACTAAATAACCGAAAAACGTAGTGTATTAAACACTCCGCCATCTGTAATGCAGTGGGAAGTTTGGGGAGTGGCACCAGCCGACATGCTTTAGAGAAGCGGTCCACAATGACCATAATGACAGTCTTACCTTGGGATGGTGGTAAATCAGTAATAAAATCCACCCCCAGGTGAGACCAAGGATGCTGGGGAACAACCAAGGGTTCCAACAATCCTGCAGGTGCTTGGCGGGAATCCTTGGACTGCGCTCATGTGGCACAAGCTGCGACCCAAGCGCGGACCTCTCTTTCCAGACCCTGCCACCAGAAGCGGTTCTTGACTAATTCCAGGGTTCTGCGAATCCCTGGGTGACCTGCGCTAGGGTGACAATGGATGCTCTCTATGACTTGGTGTCAAAGGTGAGAAGGCACAAACTCACAGTCTGGTGGACAGTTGGCCGGAGGAGTTTCGTCTCCCTGTCCTTCCCGAATCTGGTCCATAAGCTCCCAGTTTATAGGCCTCACCCAACACTCCGACCTGAGGATGGTGGTAGGAGGCTCCTCCTCCCTGTCTGCTTCCCATATGCGGGACAGAGCATCAGCTTTTCCGTTCTTGGTGCCTGCACGATAAGATACGGTAAAGTCAAATCTGGTAAAAAACAGTGCCCACCTTGCTTGTCTTGGATTTAGCCGCTTAGCCATTCTCAAGTACTCGAAATTCTTATGATCGGTAACCACCAAGAACAGATGTTCAGCCCCCTCGAGCCAATGCCGCCATTCCTCTAAGGCCAGTTTGATTGCAAGCAACTCTCGGGTGCCGACATTGTAATTGTGCTCAGCCGAACCTAGCTTACGAGAAAAGAATGCACAGGAGTGTAATTTGGAAGGAGTACCAAACCGTTGCGACAGGATCGCGCCAACCCCAGTGGAAGATGCATCCACCTCCAACACGAACGGGAGTTCTGGGTCTGGTAACTTAGGAATAGGGGCTGTTATGAACTTATCCTTAAGAGCTTTAAACGCCTCCTCGGCCTCATCTGACCATTTAAGTCTCTTTTGGTTACCTTTAAGTAAGGAAGTTAAGGGTGCGGCTACGCTGCTAAAACCCCTTATAAACCGGCGATAGAAATTGGCGAAGCCGAGAAACCTCTGCAACTCCTTAATGGAAGAAGGTCGTGGCCACGCTACCACTGCGCTCACCTTATCCTTTTCCATATGCACCCCTAAGTATGTCTTTAGCCTAGTTTTAAGTCTAGGCTAAAGACATTCTTATTTACACAGGCTTTTGACTAGATTTAGACCAGGTTGCATGGTTTGGGTTGCTGGGGCCGGAGTCATGTCTGGCCTGCCTGCCTTGTCCGCTAGCCGGGAGTGTCGAGTGGGCGGTCTGGCTGAACTAGGCTTCGGTCCTCGTGATCTTTGACCTCATGCATCCTTGCCTTAAGAATAAGGGCAGAGCTTGTGGTTCATAGGTCAAGAGAGTCTGATGGTGAATCAGAGACGTTGGGGGTTGCTGTCTTCTTCCGCCGCTCGGGGGTGCCAATGTCCTCATGTGATCCCTCTTGGCTGTGTTTGTTCCTCCTACCAGTGTCTCCTCTTTCTAGCTTATCTAGCTATGCTTGCTATAGCTAATGCTGCCGGGGAGTCTTCATGCACACTTGGCAGTCAGTGATTGACATGGCATCAGTGATTGTTAATAAACACTGTGCTCTAATCAATAACTTAATTAACATTTTCTGTTCTGTTTTCTCTCGCGCTGTGTTTCCGGCAGTTCCGGCACCACCATGATTTTTCATCTGAATGGAGCTCCACTTGTGCATAATTCAATTTTTATTATTCGACCATAAAGACTCCAATGACTTTAGTTTTTCGCTCGTAATTTTATCACATAACCCCGGGCCACTTAATGTTATGTGCATACTTCACAGTCTATTCAAACTTTGACTACCCAGACTTTTAATTTCGCTCTTAGATTTATCATCTACGCTCCGCCCAAGGAGGGTTGGGTCCCTTTTTGAGTCTTGGTCCTCCCAAGGTTTCTTCCTAGAACTAGGGAGTTTTTCCTTGCCACTGTCGCCCTAGGCTTGCTCAATTTGAGATTGGACGTAGTTATTAGGAGATAATCTAAACCTGTAAAGTTGCTTTGAGACAATGCTCCATTGTAAAAAGCGCTATATAAATAAATCTGACTTGACTTGACTTGACCCCTTCCTGGCTAATCACGTACCCCAAAAAGATTACCGAAGCAACATGAAATTCACATTTTTCACCCTTTACAAACAATCGGAAAACTGAGGGGGCGATGGCTAGTCCATAGGGCATCACTGTATATTCATAATGTCCCCGGGTGGTGATGAAAGCTGTCTTCCATTCATTGCCCTCCCGAATCCTAATCAGATTATACGCACTACGCAAGTCCAACTTAGTAAAGACAGTTGCCCCCCTCAGTTGTTCTAGGGCAGCCAGTACTAGGCGTAGCGGGTACTTATACTTTACTGAAACCACATTGAGTCCACTGTAGTCGATGCAGGGCCTTAACCCGCCGTCTTTCTTCTTAATGAAGAAAAGCTTGCCACTGCCAGAGAGGTAGATGGCCGAATGTACCCCAGACTCAGGGCTTCCTCGACATAACTTTCTAAGGCCACTGTCTCTGCCTGTGACAACGGATAGATTCTACATTGTGGAGGAGTAAGTCCCTGAAGCAGCTCAATGGCACAGTCACCGAGCCAATGAGGAGGCAGCTCACGGACTGAGTCAGTGGTAAATACGTCCTTGAAGCTGACATAACAACCCGGCACCTCGTGGTCACTCTCCTGATCGGGGCTCTCCACCTGCGTGGCTTGAACGGGCAAAGCAATACAGTTTAGGAAACACTTGCTGCTCCATTGCGTAATCTTGTTCCAGCTCCAATATATAACCAGAGAATGCTTGACTAACTACGGGTAACCAAGGATAATGTCATGTCTGGGAGCCGAGATGACCAACAGGGCGATGTTCTCCTCATGTAAAATACCTGTGCGCATGATAAGTTCATGAGTTTGCTCCCCCACGGAGCTGCTCCCCAGGGTTCTGCCGTCCACTGCTTTGAGAACCAGGGCTGTGTTGAGGCTGGTTAGGGGGATGTTGTGTCTCTCTGCCACATTCCTGTCGATGAAGTTCCCTGCCGCTTCCAAGTCGACGAGTGCTGTAAGGGAGATAGAACCCGTATCCCATAGTAGTTGTACTCGCAAGCTCGAACATTTAGTGTTGATATCGGGTGGTATCATGGCACTCGCCTCCGGTAGCATGGGAGCGTCGGGTCTATTGGGACAGGCGGCACACTGATGACCTGCCACACCACAGTAAAAACACGGTCTGCCCTTGGCTCTCCAACGACGCTCCTGTTCGAACAGGTGAGCCCTACCCAATTCCATGGGTTCGGATTCCAGTTCTGGTGGCTCTCGATGGATTCTGTCACCCTACAGCCAACCGCAAGGTCAAACACGATCGCGAGGTGAATGTAGTCCTCCAAGGACAGCGTCGCACCCTGCACGGCGAGTTCGGCCTAGAGATCTGGATGTAGACCATTCTTAAACATAGTTAGAAGCGCAGGTTGGTTCCATTCACTACTTGCAGCTAGGGTACGAAACTCGAGGGTGTAATCCGCTGCCCTGTGTCTACCTTGACTCACTAACTGTGCCCCTACGTCACCTCCAGCGGAAGGGTGGTCAAAAACCTCTCGGAACAGCGAGTAAAACTTTGTCTCGGATTTGAGCGCCTCACTGTTCTGAGTCCATAACGCCATGGCCCACTGCTTAGCTCTCCCCGTGAGAAATGAGACCACAAAATGAATCTTGTCAGTGTCCCTCCGAAATTGCTCTGGGTGGTGTTCAATGTATATACTGCATTGCATCAAGAACTCCTTACAGGTATCCAAAGAGCCATCATACCTTTCTGGGAGAGCCACATGCAGGGCTGAGGGAGTATCACCCATATCGGGGAGTGTAGACGAACCTTCGGGGGATGCTGGGGAAGCGACCTCAGGCATGGCAGTGTTGTCAGGAAGTGGCGGGGTTGTTCAGAGGATCAACTCCTGTAACAAACGCGCTACTTCCTCCATCTTTTTTTCCTGCCGTGTTAGACGATCCGCCAAACCTGCTGATTCCATGTTGGCAAGGTCTTCTGTAACGAATCACTCAAACACAGTCAAGAATCAGTTGCAGGTTTATTGAAAACAGGATGCAAAACCGTGGTAACAAAACAGTCCAAAATCCAATAGCCGGGTAATCAAAGAGACCGAGCGTCAAAGCCAAAGGTAGATCCAAAAACCAGAAAACGTTAGACAGAGGTATAAATCAGTAGCCAGGTAAACAATTGCAAATACTAACTGCTCAGAAACTTACCAAAAATATGGACGAGACCTTGCGCTGACTGAATCTCCTCGGCGCTATTTATTGCTAAACATGGCTGCCGCCCGGAAGCGGGACCTCTGCTGGTGGGGAGGCGAGTCTGCAGTTACCCTGGTAGTTGAACTCTTTGGAAAGTGTGTGTCCCATTACATCTGGCATAAAAGTAACATAGCATTTCAGAAAAAGAACATTATAGCAGCAGTAAAATATGGTGGTGGTAGTGTGATGGTCTGGGGTTGTTTTGCTGATTCAGGACCTGGAAGACTTGCTATGATAAATTGAACTATGAATTCTGCTGTCTACCAAAAAATTCTGACCTCAAGCTGAAACGATCTTTGGTTCTGCAACAGGACAATGATCTAAAACACACCAGCAAGTCCACCTCTGAAAAACAAAATGAAGACTTTGGAGTGGCCTAGTCAAAGTCCTGACCTGAATGCTATTGAGATGCTGTGGCATGACCTTAAAAAGGCCATTCTTGCTGGAAAACCCTCCAATGTGGCTGAATTACAACAATTCTGCAAAGATGAGTGTCCACAATTCCTCCACAACATTGTAAAAAACTGCACTGATGTACTGATGATGTGGAGCCATGGTGTTTGGCTGCATGATCTCCACTGCACTGATGTACTGATGATGTGGAACCATGGAGTTTAATTGCAGCAACAGAGGACTGTGATCTGTATCAAAAGTAATGACACATCTATTAACTGTCTCTCACATCTATTAACAGTACAGTCTCTCCTCAGGCATGAAGAAGTAGTCCAGTCTGGAGAAGGCTGAATGCTCATTGTCTTGCAAAATGTATATTCTCTATTTATAATTCTCTAGCAAAAACTATAGGGGGAGAGGGGGTGGGCATAGCCCAACTCTACACCCTGTACCTGGCCATGATAGAGAAAATGCTAACAGGTGCACAACTTTCCAAGCACCACTGTACTTGTACCACTTTGTACCACTTACAAACAATGCAGTGATTGTAAATGAAATGATCACTGATAAACGCTTACACGCTTTCTGTCTCACTGAGACTTGGATTAGACCTGATGAATATTTAGCCTTAAATGAAGCCTCACCTCCTGGATACAATCATGGTAATCGCCCTCGTCCTAATGGTCGGGGGCTTTGGGGGGGAGGCATAGCCACAATTTTTGACAAAGAGTTAGGTGTTACAGCTAAATCCCATTACAAGGCTAATTCTTTTGAAATACTGATTCTTAATGTGACTGATCCATCCTTATGGAAGTCAAAACCACACTCTTTTCAGCTTATCACTATTTACCGTCCTCCTGGTCCCTATTCAGAATTTCTTCAGGAATTTGCTAACTTTCTTTCCTGCTTACTACTGTCAACAGATAAGGCTTTAATTGTAGGTGATTTCAATATTCACTTTGACAATGAGCAGGATCCACTTAAAAATTGCTTTCGAGTCCTCCTAGAATCCATGGGTAATCACTCAGAATGTTATGTCAACCAAACCCACCACGTAAATCATACTTAAGATCTAATATTACATTTGGTATCAAAATATATAGCCTTGATGTTTTTCCCCCGCAAAGTGATTTGATTTCAGATCACTATCTTTTAGTATTTGAGCTATCTCTAATAAATAAAATCCTTCTGCCTCGTTATCACACCAAGCGCACTATCACATCTGCTACTCCAGCTGTGTTTATTAAAAACCTACCAGACTTGAAATTTAATACACCTACAGAGATCAATCATCTTGAGTGTGTAAATGACCAATTAGAATGTGTGCTTCCCTCAACCCTGGACACGATTGCTCCTGCTAGGGTCAAACACATTAGGGAAAAAAGGCTAGCACCATGGTAAAATGACAACACCCGTACCTTAAAGCAAAGAACACGGCACCTAGAGCGCAAGTAGAGACATAGTAAATTGGAGGTGTTTAAGATTGCTTGGAGGGACAGCATGGCAGAGTATAAGCATGCCCTCACTAAAGCTAAAGCTGCATACTTCTCTTCAATCATAGAGAAAAATAAGAATAATCCAAGATTTCTCTTTAATACAGTCTCCAAATTAACAAAAAACCCGACAGAAAGTGACTCTCCCGTTCTGTGTAATTTTAACAGTAATGACTTCATGACTTTCTTTAATGATAAGATAGAAAACATTAGGCATAAAACTCACTGCTCATCGCATCACCAAACTATTCAGCCACCTTCCAGATGCAGCACTAGTTAAGACATCTGTTTAATGAGCTGTAAATCAAGATTAAAATATTTTACCCCAATTACTAATACTGAACTATCCGCACTGATCAGCTCGTCTAAGCCATCAACATGTTTATTAGATCCAATTCCTGCACGTTTACTCAAACAAGTATTACCTAGTGTTATAGAGCCAGTGTTAGTTATTTTAAATTCATCCCTTACCTTTGGTTATGTGCCCAAATCCTTTAAGTCTGCTGTTATCAAACCACTGATTAAAAAGCCAATCTTGACCCTTGTGTGATATCTAAGTATAGACCAATTTCAAATCTACCATTTCTGTCCAAAATCTTAGAAAAAGCCATCTATCAGCAGCTCTGCATTTACCTCCAAAGGAATGAAATTTTTGAAACATTTCAGTCTGGTTTCAGGCCCCATCATAGTACTGAAACAGCATTAATTAGGGTACTAAATGACTTGTTAATGTCCTCAGATAAGGGATGTGTTTCTTTTCTTGTTCTGTCAGATTTAAGTGCAGCATTTGACACTATAGATCATGATGTTTTACTAAACAGACTAGAATATATTGTAGGTATTAAGGGATCAGCACTTTCTTGGTTTAAAGTTTGTTCATATGAATAATCTAAGGTCTAAGCCCTCAAAAGTGAAGTATGGCATGCCTCAGGGGTCAGTGCTTGGCCCGCTTTTATTCTCTCTGTACATGCTGCCACTAGGCTCAGTTATTCGTAAACATGGCATTAATTTCCACTGCTATGCAGATGATACACAGCTGTACATATCAGCCAAACCTAATGACAGCCTTACAATCAACAAAATTGAGGACTGTGTAAAGGAAATAAAAGATTGGATGTTATTAAATTTTCTCTTACTTAACTCAGATAAAACTGAGGTTCTATTAGTGGGATCCAAGGCTGTGAGAGACAGGTTGTCTACATCTATCCTCTAGATGGCTGTCCAGTATTGCCCAGTCCATCTGTAAAAAACTTAGGTGTCACATTTGATTCAGATCTCTCCTCTGCTGCGCACATTAGCAGCTTTTAATGTTGATATCTTTTAATGATGCAGAGAAACTGGTTCATGCGTTTATAACCTCAAGGTTGGATTACTGTAACGCCTTACTTACTGGATGCTCTAGTAAATCTATAAAATAAACTTCAGTTAGTTCAGAATGCAGCTGCTCGAGTGAGAACGCAAACTAGAAAATTTGATCATATCACTCCTGTTCTATCATCACTGCACTGGTTACCAGTTAAATTCCGGATTGATTACAAAATACTTCTTATACCTTATAAAGCTCTACATGGCCTGGCCCCACATTATCTGAGTGAACTCAGAGTCTTACAATCCAGCTCGTCTACTTCGTTGGCAGGGTGCAGGACTTCTTTTAGTTCCTAGAATTAAAAAAGTCACAGCAGGGGGAAAGGCTTTCTCATACATGGCCCCCCAACTATGAATAAGCTTCCCACTTTTTCGTTCGAGATTCAGACACCCTCCCAAAGTTTTTAAGTCTAGGCTAAAGACATCCTATTTCACAGGTTTTTTTGACTAGATTTAGACCAGAGCTGGCTTGGTGTCACTGGTGCCAGAGTCGGAGTGCATGTCTGGCCTGCCTGCTTTGTCCACTAGCCGGGAGTGTTCGAGTGGGCTTTCTGGCTGAACTGGGCTTGCGGTCCCCCTCGTGATCCTGACTCATGCATCCTTGCCTTAAAACAGGGGCAAGAGCTGGGGTTCATAGTCAAAGAGTCTTATGGTGATCAGAGACATTGGGTCTCTGATCTTGCTGTCTTCTGTCTTCTGCCTCCCGTGGGGTTGCCGATGTCTCATGTGATCCCTCTTGGCTGTGCTACCTACCAGTTCTCCTCTTTCTAGCTATGCTGCTATAGCTAATGCTGCCGGGGTCTCATGCTACACTTGGCATCAGTGATTGACATGGCATCAGTGATTGTTAATTGACACTGTGCTCTTAATCAATAACTAATTACATTTTCTGTTTTCTCTCCGAACTGTGTTCCGGCAGTTCCAGCCCCACACATGATGTTCATCTGCTGTAGCTCCACTCACGCTGCTTCCATCATCAGCTCCAGCTCCATCATACCCGGGCAACTTAATGTCAATGTGCATACTTCACATTTCATTCGAACTTTGACTCCATGACTTTAGTTTCGCTCTTATATTGATCATCTACGCCGCCCAAGGAGGTTGGGTCCCTTTTTGAGTCTTGGTCCTCCTAAGGTTTCTTCCTATAACTCAGGGAGTTTTTCCTTGCCACTGTCACATTAGGCTTGCTCAATTTGGGATTGGACGTAGTTATTAGGAGATAATCTAAACTTGTAAAGTTGCTTTGAGACAATGCTCCATTGTAAAAAGCGCTATATAAATAAATCTGACTTGACTGGACTTGACTTGACCCATTATTGATTTATTTAAAGAGTAACCCTGTAAATTCAGTTAGCTAATGCACAGCAAATTAGTTAGTCATTATTGCCTAATAAATTGTTTCTTGTGTAATGATGATACAAGCCTTCAGCTTGCATTCATCTTGTTTAGCGTCCCCTGCTTTCCTATTCCAACCCAGCAGGTGGGGCTGTAGCCACCTGCTGGTCTGTCCTCTATATATACCCTGCTTCCTGTGCACTTCCTTGTCTGGCTTCTTCACACTGTGGTTGTCTTGGCTCCCTGCCTGCACTCCATGTTGGTTTGTCTTGCCTTTTTGTGACTTAGTCCTTGTTCTTGAGTGTCCTTTGTATTCAGTTAGTTGTTCTAGGTTTCTGTTGTGTGCTGATGTTTAGCATTGTTAGTTTGTGTAGCATTGTCTGTGTTAGCTTAGCCCTGTTAGCTTGTCCCATATGGTAAATGTTTGTTAGCGTGTTAGCCCATTGTTGTATGTGTCCTTTGTTAACTCTTTCCTTAAGTTATCTTGTGTCTGTGTGATTTGTATCATTTATGATGTTCACTGTAAATAAACCTGTCACTCTTGCGTGTACGTCCGCCTCCATTGTCCCTGCTTGTCCCGAATGTGACATTTTGAGACACATAACCTCATGTGTGCACCCTGAGTGGTGTTAGCCTATTTTATAAGAAGCTACAACTGTCTATATATTTCAATACTTCCTTATTAGAAGCATGTGGGGTCGCTATTTTACGTTATTGTTTTACCATTTACCATTGTTAAAATCAAAAGCTGAACTTACCTGCTAACTGCAGCACCACTGCATGCACTTGCCATTCGTTGACAGGCCTCTTGGTGTTAGTCATCCGACACTCCACAAGATATGTTCTACAGGTATCTGCTGGGTCAAAGTCAGTTATCCAGTTTTTTGAAACGATGCAAACCGCATCTTTGTCTGGTCCATTAGTCCAAGAAACAAGGGCATACTGATACCTGGACATTTTAAGTTGTTAATTCAAACTTGAGTTGCCTATCTACAATTTTAAGTCTTTTTCCCTCTGCATCTGCAAGTCAGATCTATTTATATAGCGCTTTTTACAATGGAGCATTGTCGCAAAGCAACTTTACAAGTGTAGATTATCTCCTAATATCTATGTCCAATCCCAAATTGAGCAAGCCTAGGGCGACAGTGGCAAGGAAAAACTCCCTGAGTGATATAGGAAGAAACCTTGGGAGGACCAAGACTCAAAGTTACCCAATCTCCTTGGGCGGCGTAGATGATAAGTCTAAGAATGAAACGAAAGTCATGACTTCATAGTTCGAATAAAATGTGAAGTATGCAAATCGGCATTAAGTGGCCCGGGTATGATGGGGCTGGAGCTGATGACAGAAGCAGCTTGAGTGAAGCTGCAGTGGATGAACATCATGTGTGGGGCTGGAACTGGTACCGGAACACAGCTCGGAGAAAAAACAGAAAATGTAATTAGTTATTGATTAAGAGCACAGTGTCTATTAACAGTCACTGATGCCATGTGCAGCATTAGCTATAGTGGCATAGCTGGAAAGAGGAGAACTTGTAGGTAATACAGCCATGAGGAATCACATGAAACATTGGCAACCCCACGGGAGGCAGAAGACAGCAACCCAACGTCTCTGATCACCATAAGACTCTTTGACTATGAACCCCCAGCTCTGCCGTTAGTCTAAGGCAAGGATGCATGAGTCAGGATCACGAGGACCAAAGCCCAGTTCAGCCAGAGCGCCCACTCGACACTCCCGGCTAACGGACAAGGCAGGCAGGCCAGACATGACTCCAGACTGGCCCCAGTGACCCAAGCCATGCATCCTGGTCTAAATCTAGTCAAATGCCTGCGTAAATAAATATGTCTTTAGCCTAGACTTAAAATTTTGGAGAGTGTCTGAGTCTCGAACGAAAGTGGGAATTTATTCCATAGCTGGGTGGCCATGTATTAGAAAGCCTTTCCCCCTGCTGTTGACTTTTTTTAATTCTAGGAACTAAAAGAAGTCCTGCACCCTTCGAAGAAGTATAACGAGCGGAGTGTAACACTTTAAGAGTTCCACTCAATTAATGTGTGGCCAGGCATGTAAGCTTTATAAGTTATAAGAAGTAGTTTGTAATCAATGCAGATTTGACTGGTAACCAGTGCAGGGTGATGGAAACAGGAGTGGATATATCAAATTTTCTAGTTTCTAGTTAGCACTCGGGCGCTGCATTCTGAACTACTGAAGTTTATTTATGATTTCTAAGCATCCAGTAATAAGGCATTACAAGTAATCCAACCTTGAGGTTATAAACGCATGAACAAGTTTTTCTCTGCAATCATTAAAAGAGAGGATTTTCCTAAGTTTAGCGATATTACGTAATTGAAAGAAAGCAATTCGAGTGATGCTGCTAATGTGCGCATCAAAGGAGAGATCTGAATCAAATGTGACACCTAAGTTTTTTTACAGAGGGACTGGGCAATACTGGACAGCCATCTAGATTTAGGATAGATGTAGCCAACCTATCTCTCACAGCCTTGGGTCCCACTAATAGAACCTCAGTTTTATCTGAGTTAAGTAAGAGAAAATTTAATAACATCCAATATTTTATTTCCTTTACACAGTCCTCAATTTTGTTGATTGTAAGGCTGTCATTAGGTTTTTCTGATATGTACAGATGTGTAGCATCTGCATAGCAGTGGAAACTAATGCCATGCTTACGAATAACTGAGCCTAGTGGCAGCATGTACAGAGAGAATAAAAGCGGGCCAAGCACTGACCCCTGAGACATGCCATACTTCACTTTTGAGAGCTTAGACCTCAGATTATTTATATGAACAAACTGTTACTGGTCGGTTAAGTAGCATTTAAACCAAGAAAGTGCTAATCTCTTAATACCTACAGTATTTTCTAGTCTGTTTAGTAAAACATCATGATCTATAGTGTCAAATGCTGCACTTAAATCTAACAAGGGTAGAGTAGTCCTCTCTTATTGTACTGTGATTGGCTAATTACCCATATGCCCGAAATTTTCCATTTCCGCAATCCAATCACGGCGCTCTAATTCCGGAATCGAGTGGGGGCTCCTGTCCCGCTCAACTCAAACCAAGCACATGCGACCCAGATGGAAAAATGGAACGATTGAAAAGGAAATACATTCTCCCGGGTTCTGAGGAAACGGCAATTCCAGCAAGAACAAAACGAAAATAAGGTTAGTGTTTTGCTTCATCCTGACTGATTAACTGTGCAGTCGTGATTCTGTACTGGTGTAACCATAGCAACAGCCCCTCAAAAGCTTTAAAATTCTCAGATTTAGTCGGAGTTAGCTGGATAGACTGGCTTAACCCTATAGACTGTAATTTTTTTAACTTCTTACTTTCATGAACTAATTTCCAGATATTGTCGTAAGTACAATGTGCTTTTAACATGGCAATGATCCAAGATCAGTTTTTTTGTTACCCAAGCTTTATTTATGTAACTATCATCTTTAACCTTGAACATTTTTGCTTGTCTGGATTAACTCTTTAGACTCTGATTTTCTCTTTAACTTCTTACTTCCATGAACTAATTTCCAGACAGCTGCTCATTTCCTCAGTGAGGAGCCACCACATATAATTGTTTTTATGAATAGACTTTTAGAGGTAAACATTAAAATTACTTTGGTGTTTGAAAGATATGAATTTATTAAAGTAGAGCAGGGTGGCTCAGTGGTTAACTGTTGCCTCACACCAAGAAGGTCCTGGGTTTGAGTCCCGGGCTTGGCAGTCTGGGTCCTTTCTGTGTGGAGTCATTGTGGGTTTCCTCCGGTTTCACATTAGGTTAATTGGTGTCTCTAAAGTGCCTCTAGTGTGTGTATGGGAGTGTGTGCCCTATAAGAGATTTGTGCCCTGTCTAGGGTTGTTCCTGTTTTCCACAGTGTGCCACTGGCTTTCATGTGACCCTAGAAATAAGTGGTGATGATAATGAATAAAGTAGATCATTTTTTCCTTATCATTTTCATCAACCAGCAACACTGAGATTCATCAGTCAGTCCAGCACCTGGTGAGTCGGCTGTAGTGTTGGTGACTCACTGGCCCTACCTTACCTCCGAACCTCCCGGTTCGTATGATCACTGATGATCTTCGAATCGCCAGCTACCCACTTTCCCTGACAACACAGTGAAGAACATAGGGGAGGCTGTTAGGCAATGCAGCAGCAACCTGCTAGAACTCAGGAGCGTCTTATATACCTGAGTGAGCAGGTGCTGCCACTCTAATTAACAAATAATTAGACGGGAAATCGCGTGATCGCAAACGCGTGTCCCGAACTGAAAACAGGGGCAACGCTGACCTCTAGTGTCCAAAGGAGGGAAGTCAGCAAGGCCTGTGACACTCTTTATATATACTGTAAATTGTTTTGGATATGACAGCTTTGTTGTTGTTTTTTATTTATTTATTTATTTTAATTATTAGCCAGGAGCCCATGACAGTTCTGGGGTCTGGAGCCCCCTAAGTGGACTGTCTACACAAAGTCTATCGGGACCTACAGGTGAAGTCGATGTAAGCTTGAACTACTTTATTTCTTGTTACCAAGATAGTGATGATCCATTGTGATCAGTAATGGTATTCCCTATGTGTTTCTGTGTTTTATTAATATTTGACTGAGTGCACTTAAATATGTTAAGTCAGGACATTGGTATTATTCTCAAATAACTTAATCTGAATTATAATTCCGCTGACTTCTACTCTGACAATGGCTCTGAAGATGCACGTGATGTCACCCACGTTTGCAGTGAGTATAGTGGGCTATAAATGCACATTTTTTGTGTAAGAATTTGTCTTAAAAATATCTTTAGTAACCCTGTTACGTGTTGTTAACCTTGGACACATACAGTTTGGTTTGTAGAATGTATGGGTATTTATTTTGTTATCTGTTTTTAGGTAACTGATGACACTCCCAGAAGTTGAATCTGTTCATTTGGACATAGATTTTGTTGGAGAAACGTTTCGTCACTCATCTAAGTGACTTCTTCAGTCTCAGCAGTTGGAAAACTTCCCCAATCTTATATACAGCACCTTTGCACAACGACTGGTACCAGCACCTTTGCATAACAATGGGACCGGTGATCAGTTTAACATGCAGATTGACATAGCCATTAACGACAATGGCCACGTGTGCCATTCACACAGGATTGGGAAGGGCTGCGATGGCTTCGTTGTAAGATGGTGAGAGGTGTACTCTGAGGCCCCCTCCTCGGTTCAGGGATGGACGTTCCCTTTTTACAAAAATGGCTTCTTTTACTCCGCGTTCAAACCATCGTTCCTCCCTATCAAGGATCTGCACGTCTTCATCCTTGAAAGAGTGGCCACTGGCCTGTAGGTGGGTGTAAACCGCAGAGTCCTGACCTGATGAGGTAGCTCTTCTATGTTTGTGCCATCCGTTTCGCCAGTGGCTGTTTGGTTTCCCCCTCCTTTCCCCCCGATGTACAATTCCCTGGCAATCCTCCCGGCACTTAACAGCATACACTACATTACTTAACTTTACTCTGTTTATGCTGGGGGACCCAATCCTTGGGGTGGACCATTTTTCTGGCGTAGCGTGTTTTGGGGTTTGAAAGGCCACTGAGATGTTGGTGTTTGGCAAATATGGCGTCTCAATTGTTCCGATGTTCCTGCCACATATGGAAATCACCACTGGTTTAATACGCTTAGACTTGCGGTTGTTGTTCTCCTCTCGTCGATCTGCTGGAGCACTGTTTGGGGCGTCTTAAACCCGGCTTTGACAAAGGCCCAGTTCGGATAACCAGACATTTGCCCAGGGCCTGCTTAATGTGAGATTTCTCTCCATCCTTGGCCGCTGTGTCAGTGGGGACGCTGTCTGCTCGGTGGTACAGTGGTCCCTGATGAAACTCCTAGTTTGTGCTCCAGTGGAAATGAGAGCGTCAGACCTTAATTACTGATCCGTATGTGTGTTTAACGTTTACGGTTTTACGGGCTTTATGGTAAACATCGTCTTTCAATCGTCCCCCATCTCCAATCACAACCTCACAATCCAAGAAGGCTAACCTGCCGTTCTTCACATCCTCCCTGGTGAAACTTATTGTGTTTGTTCCACTGAGTTGATGTGGTCAGTGAAATGTGGCACTTCCTGAGATTTCATTTTAACCCAGGTGTCATCCACATATCTGAACCAATGGCTGGGGTGGTGTTCCTGAATAGGATCTTAGTGCCTTCTTTTCGACTTCTTCCATATACAAGTTGGCCACGATAGGTGAAGCTGGGGAGCCCATGGCGGCACCCATGCTTCTGCCTATAGTACTGCTCTCTGTATGTGAAATAGGTGGATTGAAGACACAGCTCCAGAAGCAAACACACCTGGTCCGAGTTAAGGGTGGTCCTATTGCTGAGAGTGGGGTCATCCTGTAGTTTCACTCAGACTACCTCTACTGCCTCAGCAACTTGAACGCACGTGAAGAGAGATGTGACATCAAACACACAATGGGCCGTAATGGCACATCCTGTTTATGTATCAGGATGTGCGTAAACAGGATGTGCCATTACGGCCCATTGTGTGTATGATCAACTCAGTGACCTACAACATCGCCAAGTTTCTGGCATCTATCCTCAACCTGTTGGTAGGCAGCATGGATCGTCACATCCAGAACACAATGGATTTCGTGGATAAGGTGAGGGACGTCATTATGGAGACGGATGAAACAATGGTCTCGTTTGATGTCACGAGAGGAGAACAACAACCACAGTCTAAGCGTAAACCAGTGGTGATTCCATATGTGGCAAGAACATCGGAACAATTGAGACGCATATTTGCCAAACACCGCATCTCAGTGGCTTTCAAACCCCAAAACACACTATGCCAAAAACTGGTCCACCCCAAGGATTGGGTCCCCCAGCACAAACAGAGTAATGTAGTGTATGCTGTTAAGTGGTGCGAGGATTGCCAGGAATTGTACATCGGGGAAACCAATCAGCCACTGGCGAAATGGATGGCACAACATAGAAGAGCTACCTCATCAGGTCAGGACTGTGCGGTTTACACCCACCTACAGGCCAGTGGCCACTCTTTCAAGGATGAAGACGTGCAGATCCTTGATAGGGAGGAACGATGGTTTGAACGCGGAGTAAAAGAAGCCATTTTTGTAAAAAGGGAACGTCCATCCCTGAACTTAGGAGGGGGCCTCAGAGTACACCTCTCACCATCTTACAACGGAGCCATCGCAGCCCTTCCCCAATCCTGTGTGAATGGCACACGTGGCCATTGTCGTTAATGGCTATGTCAATCTGCATATTAAACTGATCACCGGTCCCATTGTTATGCAATGATGCTGGTACCAGTCGTTATGCAAAGGTGCTGTATATAAGATTGGGGAGGTTTTCCAACTAGCTGAGACTGAAGAAGTCACTTAGATGAGTGACGAAACGTTTCTCCAACAAATTCTATGTCCAGATGAACAGATTCAACTTCTGGGATTTTCTTACCTGGATCATTGAGCATGCATCAAGACGTAACTGATGACAGTTCTGAAGATTGGTCTCCTCTCAGTTGTGACACTGCCACATTTACTAGTTGCACATCAATAAAAGTATAAAAATGTAATTTGAGATCGTTATATATTTGCCAAATAATATGTAATATTTCTAACTTTTATGATATATGTATGTATCCACTGTTTATCCGGGGTATGGGGGTCTGTATTGACTAAAATGACGTTATGTACCTGTGGACTAGTTAAGAGCGGCAGAAGTGCTTTGAATGGCGGAAGTGAAAGGGTTAATGGCGGCTGGATCAAAGGGTGGTCATGGGCAGCGTGGTGTATCGCTGCTTTGATTGCGGAATAACTTCTTTTTGTTACCTAAAGTCCTGAGTATTATTATGAGTGACTGTGGCAAACGGGGAGCGGAATAAGATGGATCGCCGCATAAATTAAAGTCAGTGCGTTACCTGGGACAGGATGCGGGACTAAGAGAGACTTCACTGCGCCCGGTGATCTTTGTCTGCAGATTTCGGTGAGATCGTTTGAATTTTTTGGTGTTTCTTTGCCGGGTATACCCTATGGCTAGCGATCGCATATTTTTGCTTTTTCCGTTGGATCGTATACTTTTTGGGACACACGGGATTCAGTGCGTTGTCGCATAAGCGGAATTGGTTTGAGAGACACCTCTGTTTTTTTTGTGGGAACGAACTCTGCTGTCATGGACTGTTAGTTTAAGGGGGAGGGGTTTAAGGTGGCTGAGTGTGGTGTATATGTAATTTAAGGTGATTTTTTTATAAAGTTAATCTGTTTGCATAAAAGGGTCTCTTGCTCCCTTTAAAATTTGCTGAATGTATGCGCAGTTCTGTGTTGGGATTATCAAGGCAAATTATTAATGTTCCTTTAGAACATTTTTCAAGGTAAAGATCCCCTTGTGCGTTGATTAACACAACCCCACAAAAGGTTGATTGTTACACAGTAACCAACAAAGTTTGTCAGGAGGAGAAGTGTCTGTACGTTTTGGCTGTGTTGTATAGTTGAATGATATATTCTTTAGCAGTGATGTGAACTTTGACAATAATCTGAAATGTATTAGCAATAACATTAGTAAGAAAACAAAAATACTTTGATTTCCGCTGGTATTAACCAGCCAGCATATATGAAAAAAGGGGACAAAACAAGAACAAAGCAAAAACACCACCAAAGTGAATGGTTGTGCAGGGCAAGGTGTATTGTAATATATTTTGCTATGTGTTTTAGGTCAGTGTCTCTAGCCATTCTGGTTTCTATGTTAGTTTCATTGAAGCTACTTAAAACTGAGTCAGAACAGAACCTGAGTCATAATTCCTCTGAATATGACTCTGACAGTGGCTCTGAAGATGCACACAATGTTGGTTACATTACCGTAAGTACAATGTGCTTTTAACCCCCCCCCCCCCCCCGCCTCTTCTAACATTACCTTAAATTACTCATTAAGTAACTTCATAATGATAAAAAAAACTTTTGTTCCATATTGTACATCAATGTCACATCCATACTGTGTATCTGCTGTTTGCAGCTTCATGAAGTTATATCACACTTACATTGAGTGAAACATTCAGAGCCAAGATGGCATTGTTTTTTTTTTTTTCTTTGGCTGCAGCATTATGTCAAAGAAAATATCTAAGTCGTGTGCATAATTTCATATACATGTCCCTGTAATTCAGCAGCACCTACTTGGTATTTTTGGAAACATTGGGATCTCCACTAAAATTTAAAAGTTCTGTGGCTTGTGTTGTAGTTTCTTTTAGTTGTGTTGTGGTTTCTGTGGGTTATCTGAAATGTGCCAATGGTCATGTTTTCATTGTTTCGTTGTTTTGTAGCCTATGTGGTGTAGCGTGATCGCTGGATCTCCCTCTTTTTACCTTCTTCCCCCAAGTCGTAAACTTTACAACATCTTGGAATTCAAGAAGACCCTACATCTGGACAAGATCTTAACCCCCCCCCCCCCACCTTTGACTCCAACGGAATTGGACGTCTGTTCAAACAAGACATACAACCTTTGACATCTCCAATCATAAACTAAGCACATTTGCTAATTTTGAAAGGGGGACTCGCCTTTCATCCTTCAAGACCACTGATTGTGGCAGAAGATAAACGCTAATCAGAACACAAACAAAAGGTAAAGATAAACGGTTTCCTGACCCCACTACACTGTTGAACCCCTCATCCAGCCTTTTGTAAGCCTTATTATCACCCAGAAGGGCGCAGCCTACAGCCCTGGATTTACATACCAAGAAACGATCGTCGTCCTGTAAGAAGCACAACTCTAATAAGTGTATTAATCTCCTGATGGGAAAAGTCTATCTTCATCGAAACGTTTTTATTACAGAACAAATGACATTGGCTTCCTAATGAGTCCAAATATGCCATATTCATTTGGATGATTCATACAAAGAAGTGGATCAAGGATATTTCGTCATATCCACACACACATTATATACATTGTTACTGAACTGTCACATATCTACTCAGTTAATGTTTTAGTATAATGATCTTTCTCTTATTTTTCAATTCTTAAAGTGATCCCGGTTGATTATTAGAAGTAACAGCTTTTGCCTATGTGTATTGATCGCTCGGGTTTTGATACTTGTTCATAACTCATAAAAGAACGAATGTGAAGTAAATTTAGCAATATACCGCTTCCTACCTGCTTGTATTAATCAGAGTAATTGTTTTAGTTAAAAAAAGTTAGTAAATGCCTGCGCTGTAGTTAGAAGGCTTTAACGATTTTCTCAGTTATCAATTCAAGGTGCTTTGATCATCTGAACCTTACAACGAAGTCTGCATCTAAACTTGTAACTTTGAGGATTTTTGGTTATTGTGTGATACTTTTAATCTCTTTTAGATATGTAGGAATATTATTTAATCCAAGTTAGACGTCTGTGGCTTATGGTGCAATAAGGCAACTGCGATAGGAGAGCTTTACTGAGGAGTCAGCTTCTCATTGGCTAAGTAAGGGCAACTCCTTATGTCCCGCCTCCAGCCGCCAGACGACCGCGTGGGAAGCTAGCTTCAAGTCTTGTGCCTTTATGTTCTTTAAGTCTTTCTTTTGTCTTTTATAGTTTTTCCTTTTTGTAGCATTTTTGATTATTCATTTCACTCAAGTTTTCGCGTTTATTTTAAAGTTTCCTGTGTACAGCAGTCGGTATTTCGGTATCGCTGAACTAGAAGATAGTTAAAAGACCAACCAGACTCTAAGCTCGACCATTTTTGTACCATACAAGTTTTTCAAGTTTTTGTTGAAGCTCGTGGTGTTAGAAACGCGCCAACTCCACCTTTATCTGTGGCCAAGATAAATCCTGAGTTGTACGCATGCGAGACGCCGAGTACGCGTGAAGCCCTCAGCCTAAATCGGGAAGAACGCCATTTTAAGTCACCAAGTCAACGTGGTCAAACCATCGGCAAGAACCCAAAGAGCTAAGCCGCTGAAGAAGCCTGGTCAGAGTTACGGTGTGCCAGACGGATGCTAAAGCTCCCCAATATCGTGCCTTTGGATGGCTGGGCCAGGGTGGAATGCCCCGAACCACTCGAGTGACCTTCCAGGCGAGTACCATTTATGGCTTTTCTGGGTTCCCTGATGCTCGGGTCTTAATTTGTTAAATCTTCAAACCACGCTTCAACATACACTTATTCACGCCTAAGTAACTTAACATACTATCCACACTCAACGTGATTAAGGTTACCAGTAGCATTGCAACGTTAGTAATTATTGCGCTACCGATAAGTTACATAGAGTCATCTTGGTTTCCGATTTTATTACTGTAAGGTGTACGCTTGCCATTATTCCCTGTTCTCCATACTGTGATATATACATGTTCATCGTCATTTTATGATTTTAACTCTGTGATACACTCATTATTACCTTAGATAATCTGTTGGTATTTGCCTTGTTTGTAGTTAATAAACTTTGTTTATAAAACCTTTTGAATTTGCCGCCTGGTTTGAGAGCTCATTCATTCATTCATTCAAAGGTCGAGAAAACTACTCGGAATTCACTATTCAGAACTAGACTGATCAAGGTTGTTGTTTCTTTTTCCTGGTTTCCAGATCGGCCAGTTAATTATTTATATTTATCATTAATCGATTTGGTGGTGCCTCGTATTTCTTAATTAATTAATATGTTTTAATTAACAAAGTTTAATTAAAAATTAATCCAATTAAAGTGTAGTCTTAGTTCGCTACAGTGGCATATGTAACACATGTTTTTAATTATTTTTAAGAAAACAGCTGTTGAAATCTCTGAAGCTTGGACCCCTATCAGTGGACAGTGCTGTCTTTCAGGAGAGGAAGTCTCTGTAGGTACCAGTTATCATGTGTGTACATTATCAGTGTATGCTTCGGTAAAAGCAAAACAAAAGCCTTTTCTTGTATTAATGTGTGCGATGACCTGAAGTTGCTTAGTTTAAAATTGATAAAAACTTGATCATTGTTCTCACAAAACAGAACTTGATGTGTCATGATAATTCTGACCATGACGTTGAAAACTTCTCTGAAGACGCTCATGATGCTCGCCACACAACTGTAAGCATAACTACATATGAATGTATTACTTCATAGATGCTGTATATCACAAGCTTTCTGCTTTTTGTGTCTATATTAGTTATTAGGAGATAATCTAAACTTGTAAAGTTGCTTTGAGACAATGCTCCATTGTAAAAAGCGCTACATAAATAGATCTGACTTGACTTGACTTCCTCTGAAATGTAAAAAATTTATTTATTTTTAAAATGTTTGTTGGGATATGTATCACAATTTTTGGGTCTATGTTTAATAAATTTTTATTATTTTATTTTATTTTTTCATGCAGAGCCTGAAACATGTTATTATTATTATTATTATTTTTTATTTTTTTTATTCTAGAGCCTGCATGCTGACTGTGGTGATTCCATGCCCAGGTATCCTCCATCCCCACTCTGTTTTTGAGGATGAATGTTCCACAGAGTGTGATCTTCATTTCAGTGATCTACCAAATTTGAGCCCATTATCAGAGTCATTAATTGACTTCAATCCTGATGACTTTGATGACAGTGTCGGTATGATTATGTTTGCTGCAGTGTACTGTCTGTTATCTGACCCTGAACAGACAGTACACTGCAGCAGATTACCTGAGCACGGTGACTGACACTAAAATGAGAAACACCTTGACGAGGTACAGACTCAGCGGGCACAGTCTCGCCGTGGAGACGGGGCGACACCGCCAGTCATGGCTGCCCCGAGAGCAGAGAGTGTGTCAGCACTGCTCACTAAATACAGTAGAGACAGAGCGGCACTTCCTCACCGAATGTACAAAATATGAAACCATAAGAAATAAATTCTTCTCCAAATTGATCAAAATCTGTCCCAACTTCAATGAGCTCTCACCCCCCGACAAACTGCCCCCCCCTGGTGGGGGAGTACAGAGAGAGCTGCACACTATCAGCACAGTACGTACACACCTGTCACCTGATGAGGAGCAGTGAGTGACCACACACACACACATACACACACACACACTTGCACATGTACATGCGCACAAACACTTTAACGTTTTATTTTGTATTACTTATTTGTCTGTCTTTTACTTCCCACTTTATTTTATTTTGTTCAACTTTATCTTATTATATTTTATCTTAATTTTATTATTCTATTGTATTTTAACTCTTATTTGTTTTCGATTGTATATATATTTTTGATTCTCTTGTACCCGAGCTTTGGCAATACAAGTGTACATATTTGTCATGCCAATAAAGCAACTTTTTTGAATCTTCAAATGTTTGAACCAAGACAGTCTTTTATTGAGTCTGACTCTGAATCCAGTCTTGGCAGAGGAGAACAATTTTCCCTTGTATATGAAAGCAGTATTGATGAGTCAGTAAATGAGGGAGAATTTAGTAATGAAAAGTTTCCTCAGTTAAATGAAGAGCCACTTTACACTGGTTCACGACTAACCAAAGCTCTGAGTGTCATTTGTTTTGAGACACACACTCACTGGTGTGGCCATCTCTGATCTTCTAGATTTGATTAATATCCTCTGTCCAGAAAACACACTGTCAACCTCAAAGCATCTGTTCTTAAAATAGCTTAAACCAATACAGGGTCACCTACAGTGTCACATATAGTGTCCAAACTGTGAGTATTACATCGGTGACAAAGTTGGTGAAGGGCAGTGTACTCTCTGCAGCACAACATGGAATAAAAACAGTTCACTGAAGAATGGAAACTTCTTAACATACTTACCAATCCAAACACAGTTGGAACATCTTCTTCAAAGAGAGGATATTGCATGTTGTTTCAAGTTAAAAAATGACACATGCAATTCGAAAATTATGATGACATATGTAGTGGTAAAATGTACCATAATCTGAACAAAAAAGGAGGCCTACTTGATTGTCCTCATGGATACTCCTTAACACTCAACTGTGATGGTGTGCCTGTGTTTAAATCATCACTGTATATTATTTGGCCATTACAAGGGATTGTAAACGAGCTTCCTTACCCTGTGAGCAAAGAAAATGTTTTGCTTTTTGGCTTGTGGTTTGGCAATAAAAAGCCAAATGTTAATACATTTTTAAAGCCTTTCACTCTGGAGTGTCAGAAGTTGTCAACTGTGGGCTTTAGGCTAAAAAGAAACAGCACTGTGGAACAATGTAGAGTTGTGGCAGCTCTTATGATGTGTGATTCAGTTGCCAGGCCCATACTACAAAACATGACCCAGTTTAATGGTCAGTATGGGTGCAGCCTCTGTCTACATCCTGGTGAACAAGCTCAAAAGGGAAATGGTACTGTAGAGCATACCCATACAAAGATGTTCCAAAAAGGGACCACACTTCAGCCATAAGTGATGCACAGGAGGCTCTGCGCGCCACAAAATCTGTGAGAGGTGTTAAAGGGCCTACATGTCTTATAAACATTCCACACTTTGACATTATATCTGGCATGCCTCCTGACTATATGCACAATATACATCTTGGTCTGGTTCGGCAAATGGCAAGCATGTGGCTGGACAGTGAAAACCATGAGAAACCATACTATATTGGTAACAGAGTGAATGAACTTGATCAACAACTCTTACTAATTAAGCCTCCTTGCAGTGTGGCAAGAGTCTCCCGATCTCTTCAGCAAATAAGGTTTTGGAAGGCTAGTGAATGGCAGAACTGATTACTGTTTTATAGTATCTTTGTGCTAAAAGGAATTCTGCCCCAGGTATTTTACCAACACTGGTTACTTCTTGTCACATTCATGTTCTTACTATGCAAGGATATCATTACAACAGAGGAGTGAAAAAGATGTGAAAAATTGGTTGTAGATTTTGTCAAACAATTTGAAACACTGTATGGAAAGCAGAATGTGTCATTTAATGTACATTTATGTCTTCATTTATCCGAATCTGTAAAGAATTTGGGACCTTTGTGGGCACATTCAGGATATATTTTTGAGTCATTTAATGGGGAAATACTAAAAATGTTTTATGGCACTCAGTGTGTTCCTTTACAGATAATGGAAGAATTCACATATAGACAAGTATTGCCTCTTTTGAGAAATAATGCACTGAGAAATGCGGTGCCTGAATGCATCCAGCTGTATAACCACTTAAGTGGTCAAAAAAGACTGAAGCAGTTTGAAAGAGTAGCAGATCACGTTCATACCCTTGGTTTGCATTATTCTCAAAAACTTACTAGTGAAGAGATACTGGCCATGAGAGAACATCTTTCAGTCACAGTGGATACAGTTGTGAAAATATTCAGTAGAATTCTTGTCAATGGACAACTGTATTACTCAAAAGAATTCACTAGGGTAGTGAAAAGGAATAGCTTTTCTGTTTTGTTGGAGAATGGACACATAATCACTGTTTACTACTACATTATAGTAGAGCAACAAGGTAACATAAAATGCTTTGCTCTTGGAAGACAGTATGATAGATCACACAATACATTGATTAAATATCGAAAATGTAGTTGGTCTGAAGAGAGTATTGCGGGGCAGGAAACAGATATTTCATGTGACAATGTTTAAAGGAAAATGCCTGCTAATTGATCTACCACGATATGCTAGCCTCTATGCATGTATACCTCCAAGATCCAATGTAGAGGACTGAAAAGTGGGGTGGGGGTGGTGTGGTTTAAATATAATCCTGATATGTAGTTCCTGGCACAAAGGACAAAATGTAATTTCCAGTTAATTCTTTTTTGTCAAACAATTTAAAGAACTTTATAAAATGAAAAGGGTGTCATTTAATGTACCGTATTTTTCGGACCATAAGGCGCACTTAAAATCCTTTAATTTTCTCAAAAGTGCGCAAACAGTGTGCCTTAAAATGTGGTGCGTCTAATGTATGAATTAATTCTGGTTGTGCTTTCTGACTTAGAACCGATTGTAGATGGTACATGGCGCTCATAAATCTGTCAAAATGTTTTAGCACAGCCGTGGTAAGTTACGAAGCTTACGGCCACCGTAGTCAGGAACATCGCGGAGTAGTACAATCTGTGCTTCAACATTAGCATATGTGCATTCATTCATTCATTTTCGAAGCGGATTTCAGCGCTATCAGTCACGCAGTACAACATGGAAATAGAGCAGCTGCGAGAGAATTCAACATTAACGAATCAATGGTACGGAAGTGGAGGAAGCAAGAAGACGTCCTGCACCAGGTAAAGACCAAACTGAGTTTCCGACTTAAGAACTTAAGTGTTTTGTTTCATTTAATGCGCCTTATAACCTGGTGCGCTTTATGTATGAAAATAGATCCGTTAGCAGTCGATCACTAATATCGCGCCTTATAACCCGGTGCGCTTTATAGCCCAAAAAATACGGTATATGTATTTTGTTTGAATCTGTAAAGAATTGGGGACCTTTGTGGGGACAATTAAGATTTTTGTGTCATGGTACTCTTTCTCTCTTTTGAGGAATGATGCACTGAGATTTTGATTCATCTCGAAAATGTATTTGGTTTGAAATAAACACTGTAGGCCTGGAAACAGTTGTCTTCTATATAGTTCTATATAGTATATAGTTGATATGACAATGTTCAAAGGAGAATGTTGCCAAAATGGCTTTAACTAGGCATTGTCCTGAAATTGTCATGAAATTCCTAATTTTACTGAGTATTTGTTTTCACTGAACTCTTTTTTCATATATACTGTCACATTTTTTTTCATATATGGAATGTGTAATTATGCAAACATAGTGGAATGGCTTGAATATCTGTTCAGCTTTTTGTAAAAGTACACTTTTGACTTGATTAAATTAAACAGTTACTTGTAAAAATGTAATGCAATTTTTGTCTTCATTGCAATATATATATATATATATATATATATATATATATATATATATTGCAATGAAGACAAAAATTGTGACAGTATATATGAAAAAAGAGTTCAGTGAAAACAAATACTCAGTAAAATTAGGAATTTCATGACAATTTCAGGACAATGCCTAAGCATTTATGGCAACATTCTCCTTTGACCATTGTCATATATTATAATATATTATATATCTATATATATATATATCTATAATATAGATATATCATATATATATATATTATATATATATATATATTTATACATATATTGCATTATATTGAAAAATATAAGCACTTGTTTCCCATATATTTAATTGTATTATTTAATATATTGCGTTATATTTTTCTGTTTATTGCAATATATTTTTGTTTCATAAGGGTTATAGTATAAATGTAGCTTTTTAAGGATATTGTATAGATGGTAGCCTTCCACTCGTGTTTCCAGCAGTGTCTCTGATGCACTTAGGGATCGCTTGCATGCAGATTTGTTGTGAAAATACTCAAAGCCCGAATTGCACCAAGAAAATGCCCCTCTACACTTAACATCAGAAACCTGAACCATTGGTACAAGGCAGAATGGATCCATGCTTTCATATTTTTCTGCCTAATTCTGACCCTACCATCCGAATGTTGTAGTGTTGTGGTTTTCATGTGTTTTTTGTGTTTTTTCATGTTTAGTCATGATATTGTAATAATAGTTAATCATTCATACAATCACTCATATGTTAATCAGTTTGTACTCACACATAATCACATATAATCAATTACATTACTTAATCACACTCAGATTACATATCTTCACATTAATTTAGTTGATCATTAAGTAGTAGTCATTTATGTGTAATCACCTTAGTTTGTAAAGGAACATAATAGTATTACTTTAACACCATGAGATTTCATTTGTGCACTCTGTATTGAGAGTTGTGTGTTCTTATCTTCAAGGTCAGGCAGGTGTCTGAGTCTGTGGTTCCCAGAGGTTCCCAAAGCTGAGTACTTGGGCCCTCTAATAGGCCTTCTGAATTAGTTGTTAATAGTAGAATGACAAATAAATGCGGGAATTCATAATAACTGTAACTACATATTCCAAAAGAATGATAATCAGGGGACTGTGGTAGCCTAGCGGTTAAGGTACTGGACTCTGGACCAGAAGGTCCAGGGTTCAAATCCCACCTCTCCCAAGCTGCAACTGTTGGGTCCTTGAGCAAGACCCTTAACCCACAATTGCTTCTAAGATTGTACCAATTGTAAGTCGCTTTGGATAAGGGCGTCTGCTAAATGCTGTAAATGTAAATGTAAATGTAATCACATATTCAGATATAATGGTATTGTAATGGTATGGTATCTTTCTCTGGACCCTGGTATCTTGGTGAGAAGCTCTTGTCCTTCAAGGGTAAACAATTACAACTGTTTTGATTTAGTTCCCAGGGTAACCACATAGGTCTTGTGAGAAGCAATGGTTAGTGCAGCTTCGTTTCTCATGAGAATTGGCCGATGGGTGTATTTCCCTGAGACCATCTAAACAGTGGCCTTGTGAGAGGCCTGTCAATTAAGTGCCTGCCTGATTCAGGCCTATTTGATTCATCGCTGTGAACGAGAATGACTTCATCCAAGTGTACCAAGATGTACTCAAAACAATTTCTCAGCCCAGAATTAAGTGAGGGAGGGCTTGGTTACGTTTGTGTGCTGCTGATTGCATTTGTAAGTGGAAAAGCCAAATAAAGCATAAAAGTACGTATTAGAGTGTAATTATGTGGCATAACCGCGCAATGTATAGGCAAGTAATACTATGTGAATGCATTACTATATAGGAAGGGGGAAAGGTGACCATTTATATAAAAAAGTGTGTGTGAGAACCGACTCCACCATTATCGTCAAAACAAGGCCAGGGTGTGAGATCTTGAAATAATGGTGGCGCATCTGGGACTAGCCCCAGTAAACTAGTATTTAAAGAAGACCCTGAGACCCACTTCGTGATTCAACAACTTGCATATCTGCTAAAGCTACGGCAGTAGCAGAAATTGAGAATCATCAGAACAGGTGACGTTTTTCCAAACATTCATTGTCTAATTTTGGTGAGGTCGTGTGAATTGCAGCCTCAGATACCTGTTCTCGGTTTGAAATTCAGCAGGTCATTATGACTATGAGTTTTTGCACTGTGATTGGCTGATTAGATATCTGTGTTAAAGAGCAACTGAACTGGTGTACCTAATTAAGTGATGACTTTATTAACCTTTATTTATTATATGGGTTTCTGCTAATTTAGCCAAAAACTATCCGGCATTTTCCATAAGCCTCCCATAAACTTGACATACATTTCCATGATCAATCCTAATTAAAGCAGTTAAAGAAAATGTGATGAAAACTCTAATATTCAGTTAAGCTCTTGTTTTATTATCTAGTGCTTCTAAACTGAATTCTAAGTTAGGAAGTGAAACTAATCATTTACCTATAGAGTGTGAATTTGTTCCAGAGAGACCAGTGAGGCTGAAAGTGAGATCTGCATGAAGATGGCTGAGAGATCTGCATTCTCCCAGAATAGAGCAGCACTTTCAGCACGTGTTCAACTTTCTTCAGCCAAACTGACTGAAGCACAAACACACAGCACTGAATGTCCAGATAAAGGTCCTCTCTCATAACACTGATCATGATGATGAACTACAAGAAAAGAACAGACCATGTCCAAAATCAAGCTTTATTTCAGCAGAGCAAAACTACAGGAGCAGCAACAGGACACTGAGCAGAGGAAAGACAGAAATGGCAGCATTGTGTAGAATTGAAGCTCTATTGGAGATGCATGTGGAAGCAGCTCTATCTTCAATTCTGTCTTGGAGCTGCTAGCCTTCACACTGGCTCTTTCTGAACCAGACCTGTTGATGGTGGCCATCATGGGAGACCGTGCAGCTGAACTCCTCCCCCTTTTCCCAGACTGCTTTGCTGAGGGTCAGGGTGCTGCTGCGCTGGTCAGAACCCGCTCCTGCTCCGCCTCTTTACCGTCCACCGTCCAGCTGACCAGCGCCCCCTGTGGAGAGTAGGCAGACAGCAGGCAGAGCAGCGAGACCGATCCCTCAGACAGCCGCAGAGAGGAGGGAGGGAGCAGAGACACGGAGGGCTTCACCGTGGGACCTTCTGCACAGGAGAAACACACCATACAGCCACATTTCGAAATGCTTCCACAACATTTCCTCCTTACTGCTTATTAAACGTCCAGACTGGAAACCTTCATCTGTCTTCCATAATCAGTGCAGCGCTCCACACTGTTCCCACATTACTCCAGTTCAGTACAAACATCTGGAACCTTCTGTTAGCACATATTCAATAGAAAGCCTTCTTACTTTATCATTCAACACCACTGAGTGCAGCTCATCCAAATGGAGCTGATTACAGAAAGATTCATTGTTTAACACAAACAGACAGCAGCATTCGTCTGGATTTACCATCAGCACAGA